>PNEQ01017273.1:0-26834 GCA_003012365.1 Medauroidea extradentata | reverse complement strand
AAAATGACTTCATAAATCTTAATTTTATCCTGTAACTAAAAAATGTGATAAAAAGTATTGTTCTTTTTAACACTGTCTATTCCAAGATCACAGATGTGAAAGTAATGTTTCTGAATGAAAAGAGAGGAAAAAAAAAAATTAAATATGACTCCCCTTTCCATTGACCAACTAAAAAATAGAGTGCCACAAAACCTTAGGTGATTGTGCAATTCAATTTTAAGTGTTTCTGATAATTTATCAAACAAAATCTAGCGATTTATCTCAATATTCTGACATAAAGTATTTAGAACAACTACCCTATTTTTTACAAAAATTAATTTTAAATTAAATGTGACATAAGTTTAGACAAAGCACCTCGTTCTCAGTGACAGCAGGTGTCTTTTTTCAATTGTATCTTGAGAGAAAGTTGAAGACTTCATTACAAATACTTGTGAATTAAATTAATCCACAGACTGTTATTGTTTACCACTGTTTGACATCATAAATACATACAAAACCTAATCCTTCACAATTTTCAGCAACTGTTTGAAATTGTGCACATCCACTTACAAATGCATCTTGCAGAAAAATTACACTTTTGTTAAAAATATATATACAAATACTTGTTAACATAATTCATTTGGTTTATGCAGGTCTAGTCATAATTTACTTGTTAACAACAGCAACTGTCCATTTTTAACAGCTTGCAGGAAAATTAAAAACTCCAATACAAACTAAATTTCTATTTATATTTGGATGTCTTGAAAAGTACCACAAAGGTCATATTCAATCATTCACACATTAAATTTGTTTTAATCATACCTCTACATAATTTTTAACATTCACACACATTCATTTTCTATTACTTTTCCCAGGATACGTCCGAAAAAATACCACAGGTTATTAATAATTACTCTAAGTAAAAAAACTAAGGCGTGATGTGCAATTTCCAGCATGGAAAAAGTCAAACATTCTTGACAACTTAAAACCAAATATCTGGATCAAAACACAAGAAGTCCAATAAAATCAATTTATAAAATTTTAATGCAATGTTGCAACATCTGTTTCAGGAACAACAAACTAAACTGCATGAACGAATCAACTGCACACGCTCATGGAGCTACACATCTGACATCTGCCAGCAGGAAACTAAGTGTGCTTGTGTCATAAGTTGAGAGAGTAGGTTTGCATATTTTGAGTAGCCAAAGTCTACCAAGTTTATGATCACTAGTTGTGTAAACCTTAATACAATTAAGCACAGTCCAGCGTGCTGCTAGTCAAGTTTCCTTTATTTTCGACTCTAATATTGAACAAAAAATATATTCTGACACCGGCATAAAAAATATGCTGCAACACATCGCAACATCTACTTACAGCGAGCAGCTTACCATGCCATGGAAAGCTGGGTTTACTTGGTTCTATTTCATAAATTTTTCATATTTTTGAACAGATTTTTAAGGCACATGTGCACAAACACACAAACATGCATGTACACAGACACCAAACACAAACATGCATGTGCACAGACACCAAACACAAACATGCATGTGCACAGACACCAAACACAAACATGCATGTGCACAGACACCAAACACAAACATGCATGTACACAGACACCAAACACAAACATGCATGTGCACAGACACCAAACACAAACATGCATGTACACAGACACCAAACACAAACATGCATGTACACAGACACCAAACACAAACATGCATGTACACAGACACCAAACACAAACATGCATGTGCACAGACACCGAACACATAAATACACACACTTGCAGATATTTAAACTCTGATATTTTATTGGTGTACAGTTTTCATTACATTTAATTTACCGTACTTACTTTCTAAAGTATTTCTATAGTTCCCGATAACCACATTTTATGACTACAAATTGTATTCATACATCTGAGTTTGTAACATCAGGGTCTGATTTTTTACAGTAACATTAATTTTATAACACATAAGCCATGCGTCAGGAAAATGGACTCTACAACAATTAAGTACATACTATACAGTGTTCTATACCAGTGAATTTACTTGTCCCATTAATTTTCTTTTGACCTATAATATGTTACAACTTACCACCTGAGCTCTGGCCAATACTATGGGCAGAGCAAAAGCTGAGACGACAAACCCCATCGTAATAAAGATGGCAATCTCATACGCTCCTGAACTGCTGCCACCACCAGTGTTCTCATTGTATCGACGCTTCACCAGTGTCGGAATGGGGGATAGAATATAGAATAATAACACAAAGAATGGCCACCACAATCTGCAATGTAAAATATCAACCACACAAAATTTGTAATTCACATTCCATTCACATATTTTCACTGTATAACTTCAAAATTCTCTTGTTGCCACTTACTTGACTTTTGGTAATACACATGCCAGAATCACCAACGTCATCCCGATGGATCCGGCAAAAGCCAGCATTACAAGCCTATTAAAAAGACAGTACACAGATTAGTATACGTGCAAGTATATCACTTAAGGTACAGTTATCATAACACAAATGAAGCCCTTATCAAACTGTAGACAACATGGAAATCATGTAGCATAAATTAATATAAATGAACAAACTGTAAATATTACAATACACTATGCTGAAAATTTTTTGGATAAAGAGGTTCTTCTTAGGAATCATTAATGGCACACTTGGGAGGACGGAATGTGTAACTAGTTAAATGTTAAACTGTATTATTGTGGACATACGCTATTGCAATATTGTGTCGTCCTAGAAATCTTAGAAAGAAACTAATAAAAACAAACAATGAAATTAAAAAAAAAAAGAGAAAACAAGCAGAGTTGGCTGTAGTCAACACACCCATAAACCAAAACAACAGAACATGAAAGATCCCATAAGGAATTAGTCAACAACAAATAAAGAAAAAAATAAGGAACACGTGGAAAAGTTACAAAAAAAGAACCAAAATTATTTGCGAAGTGACAAACTATAAAACCCATTAAAAGGTGTGCGACCAATCAGGAGAGAGCTCGACTAACATTGGTCATGCTAGGAACAGAGCTGAAGGCTATAAATACTGTTCAATTTTTCCTCGTTTTCACTTTTACTTCACCAGAAGACAGGAACATATGTCAGCTCCTGAAACGTACAGGAAAGTCGGCCTTTGGAAATCTACTGGGTTCTTTTGTGTCTTCATTGTTGTGTCGTCTAATGTGTTGTCAGTGACGTCGCCGTTGTTATCCTGTCTTGAGTCCATTATTGTATTTGTTTCAGTATTGTTTGTGAGGTCTTAATTGTGACGTCCTGAGTTTTACATATTAGTTTGTTTTGTATTTTGACTTTTATTTTTGGTTGTTTATCATTATTTTATTCCTTCATTTGTTGTTGACTAATTCACTATGGGATCTTTCATGTTCTGTTGTTTTGGTTTATGAATATGTTGACTACAGCCAACTCGGCTTGTTTTCTCTTTTTGTTGTTTGTTTTTCTTAGGGCCGAAACTATAGACCTCTTTCGAATGACAACCAACTGCTCACTAATGCTTTCTCTATGGGGATAGCAGTTGGTTGTTATTCTAAAGCCATTTATAGATACGGCCCTTAGTCTCTTTCTAAGATTTCTGGGACGACACAATATTGCAATGGCGTATGTCCACAATAATACAGTTTGTCATTCTGTCCCATTGCAAGAAACATTTAAAGACATTAGTTAAATGTTAATTATTTGACAAATAATCTAACAAAGCACAAACATCATGAAACTGGGGTAAGTTGCTGACAAGATTTGTATTACTAGATGTGTAAATAAAGTTGAACCATCATTACTGAGCAAACTATAGCCACAAAAATCTTCCAAGTATAGCAGTACTGACACCAGAGTATTAATTTTTTATAAAGGGCTGTGGTGATAAAGTGATCAGACCACTCACTACAGTGAGCAGGACTAGATTCCCATAGGATCACTTCCAAGTTATGTAAGTATGAAGCATGGTGAACATTGCTGCTAGTTAGCCAGTTGTATAAGGGTACTTTCACTTTCTCACTCCAGCATTTCTTCATTGCACCACCTTCACCTCGTATAATTTTCCTGTACACTTTTATGACTTCACTATTAAGTGATCACAAAATCCGGTCCTCCATGATATTCTAAAATAAGGACATGCATCCACACAAATTTCGAACCCTGCATCATCTGAGGGTAATTATAACTGACTTCATAAGTGAATCATTTCTGCATTAGCATAATCAGTTTATTGGAGGATGTGGAGTTTCTAATAGACAAACTTTCACAGAAATGGTAATGTGCATATCATTATTTCACCTAAAAATATGTTCTAAAAATAAAAAATAGGAGAACCCCGGTACGTAAAAGAAAATGAAATACACTCCACTTCTGACCTTACTTGTAATTAAACAAAACATGTAAAAGCCCGAATCATCATTAAACAGATATTGTAGCAAATTTTTCTTGGGAATCATAATACTGAACCAAACACCTCCTTAGTGTAACAGCATGCCTGATTATGTTTTCTGATTGATGGGCAAAGACAGAACCTGAATACAATAAAACTTGTCTAAAATGAAACACTGTGAGATCCATTTCCATTTTGGCAGGTTTCTTTTCTAGATTTCTAGAGAAGTGAAACAGCACTCCTATTATTAATTTAATTAAATCAATACAAATTAAAAATATTAAAAATTATATAGGCCTACCAGTTTTCAAAATTTACAAAAATGAACAATTAAAGTTCTTTACATATTTGACAACTGAGAGGACACCAACTCAATGAAAGAAACACTTCTACAATACTAAAAAAGACTGTGATACAATCAGCATAACCATACATATAACAGCAATGATTATAGTCTGTCTCATATAAGAATTCCACTTTTTGACAGTTGCGTTTGCATTTATTTTTTTAGTTGTTTCCATGAAATAAGCAGTGATTTCCTCTGCCGCGAGTAACGTTTTCACAAACACACTTAGCTGGGTCTCAAACTGTGCAATTTTTCAAAATTAAAAGTAATTTCCTGCAGAAATTGATACACGCGATAGCCTTCAAAACTGTCAAAAAATTGAATTCTTTCGTGAGACAGACTATAACTCCAAGAGTACTAAGCTAATCAAATTCATCTAAATAAATTAACTGTTCCAGCCACGAAGGTTGACACACTTTAGACTCCCTTACTTCCTGGTGTTTTCTTTCATCACGAAGCATTTACAAAATGTCTCCCAGTTAGCCCAAACAGATAAAAATTTCAACTCAAGTCCTTACTAAAGTGATACAAGGTTTGCTTGCAGCCTAAAACTGACCCAAGCTATAGTGTCCCAACCTTAGATTGCAGTACAGGGCTTATGGCGAGTGCTGTTACCAGACTGCAGCTGCGTTTCTAAGTTCGGGAGATGTACTACTACATAATTTTGAGTATTAGAATATTATATTTCACTTTTTTTAATTGATCTCCTAAAGTAAGAAACAGTCCATGTACACGACTGGTATGAATTCAATAGATAAATTGTAAAACAGGCAATTAGTAAAAAAATTATTATTTTCCCATATCCACTAATCATTACAGTTACTCCCGATGAAACGTAAGATTTCGTCCATAAGAGTAGCATCTGTCTGACGACAAGAATGTGGTTCAGGAAATTTTAATGATTATTAAATCGATGATGGAAAACCAAATGTGTAGAAAATGGGAAATGCCTGTTTTTGTCATTAACTTTTGCAAATACCGTATCACATTTAAAGTGGGATGAATTTTATAGAACAAAAGAGTCCTTTGGCCGTGATGTCACTTTAAGGTACGATCCCACATTTCCATTACTTTTGTGACACTTTTTTTTTAAGCCAAAACCAGAGTACATATTAGAAATTTACTTCTAGTATTGTTTACATTTGTTTTACTATGAGTAGGTACATTGTTCTTTCGAGACAAACACATAAAGTTGAAGCTGACAATATACTTCAACGGAATTGTATTCACAGAACTAACTAGCCAAAACCAGGTAATGTTTTGTTTTGAAAAATATGTAAGATGAACTAAAAACCCTGCAAACAAACTGGGTGAAAAATTTTTGTTGTATTTGCTCTACTTTAGGCTTTTTGATTTATTTATATTGCATCCTCTTGACAACAGTTAACTACATGCACAGTATAACAACCATACGTATACATATTGCAGTATACAATCTGTCTTAAAGAAACAAAAAATACTTCGCTTTATGAAACATTCTTACACACAGCACAATTCACCATGCATACAATAAAAATACAGTACATATATATCACAATGTCACACATTAATTAATTTAACTTTTACAAATAAACAAATAGATCAACATTATAGACATTCATAAACTCAATAAAATTATTTACATTATAATACATATTTTCCTTCCAGAAGAACTCTCATAAGGGCACCGTCTACCCGCGCGTAAGAGGCTCAAAAGCAATGGAGCAGTAAGGTCGACCTTGAAGCGCACATCAAATGCTACGCTACCTCAATGATCCAAGCGCTGAACTAACATGCAGGGTTCCCGCCAAACTGTTTTTACTATGAGACATTAAGCGGTGACCATATAATTTTCTTGGTGAAAAGTCTGCTACTAAGTTCAGTGCAGGTCGCAATCTGAGTTTCACACACATCTGGTTAGTACATTTTGAAGTACGGAAGTCTGAAAAGGCTGTTTTTAGCCATGTTGGAGGGTTTGAAAACAGTGTTTTTAATGAGTGTAGCATCTTAACAATGAGGTTTCGACCTTGTCTGAAGTTTGTTTTCTTTTCGTACGTTGGCACAATGGGCACACGTGGAATATTTTCGTAGATAAAACCTGTTTACAAACACACTGCAACGTATTTGAAGCGTGTGGTAGGCGGCTGCCTTAAATGTAGTTTTAAATTCCCTGTTATAAGTTCTATAAATTTGTATGTTATTAATTTTAATATTTAATTGATTAAAATTAGCACCCTTATTGTTCTTTAGAATGAAATTTATATAACCTGTTTTATGTAAATTTAATACTAATACATTTTCAATAAATAAAAAAAAGTTGCACAAAGGGCAAAAATTGTATATAATAAGTCTTATATTTATTTAGGGGAATTTCTGTTTGCCTTTTAGTTTGTTTCAACTTTGCAGTTAGTTGACAGTACCATGTTGCTATTGTTTATTCCTAAGAGCGTAAATGGTTCATTTCAAACTGTTAGTTACTTTGAAAGTGTCCCTAATTGCATTAGTAGTACATATGTTAAAAAGGAATACGTTCAACACAATATTACGCTCCCTCCCTTGTGTTCTAGCTATATTGAGTACATTGAGTGTTTTACGTTCTATACAAATAAATGAGCTCCGAAATAAGTCACAGGACAATACAAATCACGTGGCCACATGACACGGGTGCACTCCTGGACTAGTTTAAGATACAGGATGCAAAAAATCTGCTGACCAAAGAAAGACTGCACGTTATTTACTATCCTATCCTGACAAAACCACACAGTGAGTAAAGATAATGGAGCTTCGAGCGTCCGACACATGACTTTATTTGAATGGAGAGCACGTTGACCTAATACGCAACACATTTCACACTATTAACAAGAAAATGGTTAAAACTACTGTAGTAGTGTTGCTTTTAAACATAAATTTAGCTCATTATGAACAACTTTCTCACTTTCATCCCCCATCTAACTTCTAAAATAAAAAATTTCCTCACTGGCCAACTTTTAAATGTTTCATTCTCTACTGAAATGCACACATGGTCAGAAAAAATTTTAATACAACTAAGAAAGAAAATTTTTTGTCTTCCGATATTTTCGGTGGCATCCAGATATATGAAGTCATGTACCATAAACTAATACGATTTTGCTATTAATTCTTATGTTATGGGGTGATATATTTAATGATACATGAAAACAGTGCAAGTACAAAGTTTTTGCTTTCAAATTTTTTTAAACCCTTAGAATGGTGCAAATGGTAAATAAAATATATAATTCTATGCACGTTTCCATGGTGTACAATAGGTATGCGAAAATTTTAAGATCAACGTTACAGTACGAAATATTTTTGGACTTTTTGGTAATGGAGCACTCCGAAAGGACAGCGCTTATGGCAGTTACAATGCGTTAAAAAGAGAGAGTGACTGTCCATATAATTCTGTACTGCAATCTAAGCATGAGACGCTCTATAATTGCTACAGTTACCCTTATCACAACCTGTCAACATCTGGACAACAAACCAAAATAAGTATCCCATTCCACTGTATAAAAAATAGCTAAGCTTTTTGAAATGCTATTGGCTGGGGCAATGGTTGTGGTTATTTCAAATATAGCACAGCAGTTATTCAGGTGACAGTGTGGTGAAAATGGTGAGAATGAGTAAAACTGTTTATTGCAATATGCTGACCAGAAAATGAAACTGGAGTAAAGTGCATATATTAGCTGCACCAGTAACTAATCTCTTTGTTGCAATACTGATGGAAGTGAATTTTTTTCCCTCTCGACGAGAAAGAAAAGGATTGACTAATTTTTCTCTTTTTTTCTTTTATCTGCTGAAACTAAATTGTGTTGCTTATCGAGTGCCTGGCGCTGCCACCTACTCATGTTATCTAAGACATCAGAGAAGTCGCTAAGCCTCCTTTGCCAATCGCAAAACAAAGCAGGCTGCACATATGGAAATACAATGTGCTTGTGCAATTTGTGCCATAGGCCCTACATCTGACAATGTTGGTTTAAAAAAATTTGCACATGGTACACACGAGATTATGAGCAACTGTAATTTTTATTAAATATGCCATATTCTGTTTTTAAATTGTCCATTTCCGTGTTAAGCAGGGCATTATGCACAGTAAGTGAAACAGGGCCATACGCTTACTTTTTTCAGTTTGTAAAACTTCTGGCAAAGTCATACATAAACTGCCAATCTTATGCTGTTTTTACTTTCTTCCAACTCTTTTCTTTGAGAACTGGTGCTTAAACCACAACTTTATTTTTAGGATTCAGATACAATTTGAAGGCTGATATTATAGAAGTTAGGTCGGCAAATTTTAATAAGAGGAAACATTTTCTTGCTAAAGATCTTTCTAATATTACCAATACAATGGGACAGCTGGTAGGTAGCGAGTTCAGCAAAATTATGCAGCCAAGAAGTACTCATGTTTCCTGCACGTTTTAATCATTAAGACGATCTGTCTGTGTTACAAACATAGGTTGTGTATACAGTATAGCATAGACACAGTAGAATAATTGTATTAGACTAAGTTGGCACTAGTGAGGTAAGGCGAGTCAGTGCAAACATCGGGCAGGACAGAGTGACGGGCATAATGTCAAAACAGAATATTTCGGCACTTTAGGAAACCTTCTGCAGAACACAACAACTGATTACCAAGGGTAAGCTTAACATATATTGAGAAAAAGAGCATATTTAAAAAACAATGAATTTCACTGTCTGGTGCCTGGACTGCATTAATGACGGTAGCATGCAACAGGACTTAGCTTGTCTATCATCTGAATACTTCGACTTTGACGTGTGTGGTTCAAACTCTCTATGTACTTCCCTTTTTCAGCCTTTCTTCTCTTGTTTCCCCCTTCAACCTTCCCCATGTGTGGATATTTTGGAATACACTGCTGGCTACGATCAGCTGGTGTGTGTAGTATACGTCCCCTACCTATTCCACCATTTGTTTTTGTTGGGGGCAGTCCTGTTTGTGAATGTACAACACAATTTCGCAACTAAATGGTTTTGTTTTGCTATTCTTACTATTTTCCCCCAACTTGTAGCTTTACTTTCTTTGCAAAATACATCGTGGCATCTATTCAAAAATAAAAGATTCAATATTACCATGACTTCATATTAATCATATAATGCTTATCTTAGAACACACACTGACTGTATAATCATATATGATACCACTCTAAACATATATTTTATTTTCATCAAAATCAAAATGAAACAGTGTTACAACTTCAAAGAATATTATTGTTTCAGAAGACCTATTTTGGTTTTATGAGTTATGACACAATATAATTTTCGTAAATGTTATCAGAATAAAACCAAAACCGATTTCAAATAAGAATAAAGCTTCCACTGAACTACAATGTGAACTAGAATTATAGATATATGTTAAATAAAAAAGAATAAAAAATTTTACTTACGCTGTTGTAAATGCAGACCAATGGAATTGGCACAAACATGAAACAAAAAAGCATTAACAATTAGCCAAAATAATGGCACTGTACCTTTGTGGTTGTACCATTACAATTGTAACAGTACAACGATGATAAAGTACAACTTACAGCAAAAAATTTAAAAAAAAAAAAAAAAAAAAAAAAAAAAAAAAAAAAAAAAAAAAAAAAAAAAAAAAAAAAAAAAAAAAAAAAAAAAAAAAAAAAAAAAAAAACCTATCAGCAAGGTAGGCAAAAACATTCACAGCATTTTGAGTTTCAGAAAGAAATATGTAATATCTCACACCATTACTTTGAAACCCCCATTCATTCAGCATTTTCTGAAAGTAGTTGCACAATGCTCTGGTTGTAAAATGGATGAATTGGACACAATAAAACTGTCAATACCTTGAGCGATCCTCACCTTATTTTCTTGATGGTTTTAGCAGGGTTGGGAGTTTTAAATAGGGAGCTTGTTTTTTCTTTTCTTAGTTGAGCGTTAGTGAATGCCTCGGTCGCCAGAGCTCGGGCTCCCCCGTTCTACTTCGGACTTGTCACTCCACTGGCTATGGAGGGGTAGGCCTGGGGAGGAGGGGAGTGTCGGGTTTCAGCATCTGGCGTAGGGGCGCTCTGGTCGGTGAGTTGAACTAAGAGGGGCACTGGAGGCGCGGTGCTCACTCTTTGGTCGGGTGTGAGGGTGCTGACACCTTGGTTTGGAAGTCTGTCTGACTTTTCCAGTATACCAGTGTGCGGGGCAGAGGAAGAGAGTGTCGAGGTCGTAATGAGAGCTGATTAAAAGTCCTTGTTCGCCAAGTATGAGAGAGGATTGAGAAGTAACCCGGACCACATTTGGTAAATGTAGCATCCGTGGGAGCGGCAGGTTCTGGAGGCTTGGTGAGTTTGATTTAACAACCGTCAGCTGTTGTCGACGTCAACAAATGGTGTTCCCAGGAGAGTGTGGATTGCAGTTCTCCTGGGTGTTAGCTGAGGCCTTAGCGGAGGTCCGGGCACATAAGGCAACTACACATTTTGTCATTTCTGGTTAACTGAAGGCTACTCACGATAATCGAGAGTTCAAGAGGGAGCGGGCCCGTTTCTAATTGGTCAGGGTGATGGACGAATGAGATGTTGCGAAATGTGTATATTTGAATGGGAAGAATGGAAACATAGGAAAGTGAGTGTGTGCTATTAGTCTTTCGTGATAAGAAGGCAAAAGGAAAATTGCCTTAGACAGAGGCACTAAGCATGAGGAGAGAGACGTAATTTGGTGCATTGTTTGCGTTGTATTTTATGAACTGTAAAGGGTTTGTTACATATGTTCAGTTTGTGAATAAATTATTCTTAAAATTACCGGCCTTTCCATTTCTTGCTGAAGAATGGTGTGAAAATAACCTATTATCACTAATCACTATAAGCATATATTTGCTGATACCTGCGAGTCTTGCCCTATGTAATACGTGAGTTGTTGTTTTGGCTAAGCATTAAGGTTGTCACCTAATGAAGGCAGAGAGCTCTGGTGAGTCGTTTTGAGTAGTTTACGGCTCAACCTAGTGCAAGTAAACTTTATTTAAAGAGGTTTCCCACAAGATGATTATAGTGCAGAAGAGATCAGCTGTAAATGCATGGTTTGTGGAGTACAGAGGATGAAACAGTGCTTGCCAAAACAATCACTGAAACATACCCCTGGTAACCATGCCACATGCAGTCTTGCATTTTGTAATGAAAGAGCAGATGAAAAAAAAAACCAGCTCCTAATTCAGTGTCGGTTGCATATATTTAATTGCTGTACGAACTGGACACCAGTATGGTCTGTGCTTGACATTAGGCAACTATTGTACACCCGACTTGATGAACAGTTCTCCAAATACGGAGCATTATCTTGTATGGTGTAGAGAATCTCCAAGAAATTCTTTTTTAGGCATTACGTTACACATGCAAGTTACTCCACCCCTTAATCAGTAGTCACATGTAAGATTAAGGTGTTGTATTGGTGTTAATTGTTAGGCCCTACACTTTCCTAGGTTAAGGTTCCATGTCAGTTATCATATTGGGAAATTAGATTTTTTGCTTTTATGAAATTCTAAGAAAAAATGTAAACTTTGCTATTATTTAAGTGAATTCTGTTTACCTTGCTCTACAGTAAAGGTACCACAGTTCAAATTTTAATCAATATTTAGATTGCAGAGTTAAGCAAATTAAAAATATTTTAAAAATGCTGGACAGATTGTGGCCTAACTACTATTAAAAGTTCAACTGTGATGTTGGTACTGCAGCACAAGGGGCATTCATGCAAAATTTTAATTGTTTTAATAATCATTATATCTGTACAAGGAATGTCTTGCTGTATAGACATACATTACGAATGTGTTTTACTGTAATGGAAATTTTCTAGTGTTCATAGTTTTTTACAGTGGCATATTAAGCCCAAACTTTCATAAAACTGTTTTATACAAGAAGCAAAGACCAATTGATGAACATAAATGAAATAATTCACACTGAAAAACAGTGTTACGGGCTACAACAAGACTGTATAATACCACTGCACTGAAATTATTTGTATTATTAAAAATTTATAGAAAACCTGCAAATTTTTAATTTTTTTTAAATTCAGCAATTTAGAAATAAATATTCAATGTAATTTTTTATGCATATCTAGACATAGCTCATGAACCTGTTCTTCACTGTAATTACTGTATTGGTTTTCGTTTCTTGTATAAAACCGTTCAATGCAACTCTTTGCTTTGACACACAATTAATTATACAAAAAGTATGAAAGCTAGAATATTTTCGTCACTTTGAGAATTAGCCACAATACCTACATGTATATAAAACATGCTATATCTTGTACAAATGTAAAAATTATTATAACAATTAAAGTTTTGCAGGGAGCACCCCTCCCCTCTTCCCCTAAGAGAATCCACTCTATAATAGCAAATTTCACATTTTTCTTCTCAGAATTTCAAAGCGCAGAAAAATAAAACACTCAAATAATACAACTGATGTGGAGTCTTAAAACATGTTATTTGGTGTAGTAATTTCTTTCCGAAGCATTTATGACGTATAAAAATTTGGTATTCATTTAGAGCATAATAAAATGTAGACCTAAATTACATGTGATTCTTGTTGCACATTATTCAGGAGATGAAGAAGGTATTTTGACAAACTTACAGGAAGTTAGGTGTACAAAATCGAGATCAATAACTGTAAGAATCAAAGGACCATTCACACATATCTGAGCAACATAAATAACCAAATATGGTTAAATATTTGTAAGCACTGAGTTATTTTTAAACTTGCACTCACCCGATTGGCTTGAACCACAGCACGTCTTCGTTAGCCATTAATGCAGGTAGACATCTTCTAACAAAGCCAGGTGGAGGTAACAGAAAGGTGTTTTGTTGGGGTACGAACACCAAAATATTTTTAAGTAAGTCATAATTTAGTGAGAATGGATTATCACCCGCAGCCGTGTTTTCTATTGTGAACTTTTTTGGATTGTTACTCAACTTTACTAAATTATTTAATTATTTTCTTGTAATTACAAAGTCAAAAAAAGGTGAAATAGTTGAGGGTCCCATCGTGATAATTTTTCAACATAACTGTGTGAGGTGTGCACTGTGTTACATTAGATGCTGCAAAAATGGATTCAAAATTATATATTATCTTGGCTTCTGGGTGTGTACCGCATCGGAATAGATAATGTTTTCTGCAGCTTATTCCCAGAAGACAAAATAATGAAGACAATGGCGGCGAAAGCCTACAATCTATATGGAGAGATATACTGAAGTATATTTTTTATTTTAAATACACAGACGTAAGATAAACAACGCAAAATTTTTTATAAAATTGGCCTTTTAAGTATTTTCCTTGCCAAAATTTGGTGATTTATCTACTAAATTAGAACTACCCAGCTACCGAAAATAATTTTTAACTCTTGTAAGTGCTGGGGGAAAAAAATTTGGCACAATAGTTTGTAGTTGGGAGTACCTAAACAAACCATCACAGCAATATGAACATTTGGATGCAAGCCATAGAGATTGTTAGACCCTGACAGCTTGTTGAAATTTTTCAAAGGAAATATTTTTGCTCCCTCCTCTGAGAAAAAATTTTTGATGTAAACTTTGCTCCAAATGTTTCTTAACGTCATAATAATAAATGTTGCTGTACATCAGCTGATTTATAAATCTTATCAGATACAAGATAAGATACAATTAAAATATTAAAAATTAATTTTGTTGAGTATGTACATATTTGACTAGTGCTGTCAAATAATTAAGTGCAGGACCATGATTTTCATTTTATGAAGCACTTTCGCTAACTACATTCCAACTCATTTAAAAATCTTTTATTCTTCTAATTTTATTTAGCCTCGGACTCTAATGTTTCTGTTTTGTTAACAGTTTTAAATTTTCTGTTCACAGTACCATAAAAACAAAAATTACATTTCAGTTACTAGGCTAATAAAATTTTGTTACTAAATAAAAATATTTAATGACAACTCTCTGGTAAGCTACAATTAAAAACTGAAATACTCGTAATCAAAAGAACACAAAACTAGATGAAAAAGTGCAAGACTCCAAATTCTTTATCTAACCAAAGGTGTAGCCTACATGTGAGCCTGCATGCATACACGTTGACATTCAACCACTGACAATCACATCAATCCAATATCAAGAAAATTAAGCTGAAAATGCAATACCAACCAACCTTTCAAATTGCTTTTAACCATGGTCTCTATGTAAGACACATCTCTAACACAACACCGCTGAATCACTTATTGTCTGGTTGCTATACTATCAGCTTATCTTTCAAACACTCCAAGCTGCATGACAATCTCTCTTTAATCTCCTATACTATCTGCTTAGCTGTCAAACACTCTCAGGTGTGTGACAATCTCAATAACAAATAATTTTTGTTCTTATATATTTCCTGGTCAGAATATCAGATATGCAGACACACTAGCAGTTGTCCTGCTGTATAGCCTGCGTGCATTACTTGTAAAAGCCAATATTTTATTTTTACTCAAGGACCCTTTTGACCACCAGGTCACTATAAGTTCTACCATCAAGTGTTAGGATAGTCAACCTGTACATTGAACTCACTCTGCAGCAGGCTAAGTAGCCATAGCTGCTACATGTGAAAAACAGTCCTAAATCTATCCATCCACTCATAAAAACTGTTCCGGGCCTTATTTATAGTCGTGGAAAATCAAATCTTCAATACGAGAGGGTATTTTAATGGTACCGTGAGATGGAGTGAGATTGATTTCAAGGGGTGAGATTGATCAACCACACATTGGTGATTGTTTTAATTTTTATTTATATGTATTTTATGTATTTTTCTTAGAAAAATTATGTGTTAGCCATAACTTACTTTACAATGTACACAGAAACTACAGCTTATGTTAACAGTATCAAAAGAAATTAAAAACCGGTAAAAATTTTTTTTAACATATCTTGTCAAAATGTGATATAAACTGAAGTCTGAAAACTTTGATATATAGAAAGCCTGTGTTCTTTATCTTTGTATTAAGAACTGAACTATTCAATTTTTTTATGTGTTGGCAACATAAGATGATATCTCACAATTTTTGACCTAAAAGTTAAGAGACAGAAACATTTTTTTTTATCATGGGGTGAGATTGATAGGCCATCAAATTATAAAAAAAAAAAAAATGGAGGCATGTTCCACCACTACCAAATACACCTTTTAACTTACATAGACGGGGAAGTTAGTCCTTCATGTTCATTACGTTGGTATCATAAAATGTTAAGAATGCAATACAACATTCAACTGTTTTCTCTTTGTGTTACGCTCACTTTATTTGAAACCTTTTTGTTAATGTAAATGGATGAAAATCTGTTTGTTGTTATTTACATGATACAGTGCCAATGAATTTAATGTAGGTGAAATTTTGAATTATTGAACAACAAAATGCCTCGTAAATATGTCAAAAGACTTGGTTCCAGATCATATGGAAATTACACTCAAGAAAAGATAGAAGAAGCTCTTACAATAGTTGTTGAGTGGTGAACTTTCAATGACAAAGGCATGAGTTACTTATGGCATTCCATATGGAACCATTAATAATTAAGTACCACTGCAGATATGGAACACGGAAGACAGGTGGACAAACTGCTCTTTCTTGTGTCGAAGAAAGAAAAATTGTGGATGCCATTATTAAGTGTGGGTACTGGGACTTTCAACTATCACTATTTGATGTTCATATGTTTGTTAAGAGTTACCTTGAAAGAGCTGGGAGAGTAATAAGTAAATTTAAAAACAACACTCCTGAAAGGGACAGGATTTATAGTTTACTGAAACGTCACAGAGATATCATAGGTCAGAGGCTTGCAAGTAATATAACAAAGGCAAGAGCAAGCACTTCGAAAGAAACCATTGAGCAATCATTTTGAAAGAAACCATTGAAAAGTTTTTCAGTAACTTTGAAAAAACTGTTGCAAATGTGCCAAGCACTCACATTTACATTATGATGAGACAAACATGTCTGACGATCCTGGGAAGAAGAATCTCCTATATCGCAGAGGCACGAAATATTCTGAAAAAATAATGAACCACTCCAAGTCTGCCACAACAGTCCTCATATGTGGATCTGCTTCAGGTGTACTGCTGCCACCGTATGTTATCTATAGGAGTGAGAATATGTGGCATCAGTGGACAGAAAATGGACCCAAAGGAAGTCCTTGTTGTGCTGAACCCTGCTGTTCTTTAAGAACAAGATATAATCTCACAAACCATGGGTGGATAGATGCCCAAACATTCACCGACTGGTTTGTTACAACTTCCCTACCACATACCAAGACGACTTGAAGGCAAGAAAGTGCTGGTTGTAGACAACCTGGCATCCCATTTTATGGACGAGGTGATTCAGATGTGCCAAGAGAAAGACACTGCGTTTGTCTGCCTTCCCCCTAATGCAACCCATTTAATACAGCCTTTGGATGTTTGTTTTTTTAGGCCACTAAAGTCAGCATGGCGTACTGAGCTCACCCAATTCCTAATGAAGAATCTCAAATGTTCTGGAATTCCAAAACAAGAATTTCCAAAAACGCTTGATTCCACTCTAAAAAGGTTACATGGAACCACAAACGCCATTAAAAAAAATTTGGAAAGTGGCTTCAAAGCAACTGGTCTCCATCCCTTAAACACAGACCAAGTATTGAGAAAGCTACCAGATTGTTCACTGAATGAATAAGCCATAAATGACTCTTGTCGACTACCTCAGTAAACAGAGACATGCTGGAGAGAGCAGTGGCCGAAACCGAACAAGACTGAATGTAATACCAGGTGAAAGTGTTACAGCTGCTGCCAGTGTGCATTCTGACACAGACACTGATGATCCTACCACAATTAATGACGTATCAGTATGTGAGACGGAAAGTGTTGAAGATCTAGTTGATGCAAATCATAAAGAAGTCGAGCCTGCAGTGTGTGTATTCAACCAAATTTGGAAATAATGAATGTTAGAACATTTGTAATGGTTCAAGTTTTGTCCGGAAAACAACCAGCTCCAAGAACATTCCAAATGGTTTACCATTGTTCGTGAAAACTCAGGGGGGGGGGTCACGAGAAATTAAGGTTGTTCATACCATGTAACGAGTGCCAAACATTAAGGTTATTCGCATCATTGTTAGTGTCAGGTAGTTTGTATTTCCTAAGTTTAGGTGCATGTTGTCTGCCTGCCATTTAGATGTTTGATTATCCCATTTTGGGTGTTCTTGCATTTTGGGCAAGTAAAAATGGTCGTAATATTTTGTTGTTGCTTGTACAATTAATTTACAGATTCTCTAGCAAAAGGAAGATAGAAACCAATATATACTGGAGAGTAAATTGATTTGTAATTTTTAAATATAATTTGAAGAAATTATGATTCAGAAATATCACGGCACTTTATTTAACTAGGTAGGGCTTGTGATATTTATGTATTCAGATTTATATAGGGTTAATATATTTGATTTGACGCCGGCCGCAGGGCCAGCGTATGGGTTAAGCCCATAACGGCGCGAGTGTGTCCTTTTCCACCCACCCAAAAGTATTCTCAGACTCTCCCATAATCGTACCGCAACCCCACAGTGTGTACGCATGCCAAATCATTCAGTGCAAAGTGGATTGTGTATCAAACAGCAGGGTACAGTGTGTGCCGAAGGCCATCAAGGGTTACCACATTCGCTATGTTTACTTTCGTGTTTTCAGCAGACATTTAGAAATGCATAATTCAATATCAGCAAAATATGTAACGCAATTTATTTATTATGTAATTTAGTGTGTGCCATTTTCATAAAATATTAATATTAATATTTCACGCGCACGTGGTACCGGAAATGTGTAAACCCCGTAGCGAGGCAAGAAGCCCCTAGCGGCTGCCTTCCTCATGGCAGTTCGTCATAGTCTTCTGGAGAGGTAAGATGCCTGTCCATGTGCTCATCATCTTTTGTTTCACTGATTGTTAGTTTTCCATAGTCTCGTTAGTATACCGGTTCACCTTTGCTTAGCACATGTTACCAGATATTCCCCATTGCATTGCGCATCCGCTTAACCTAATAATTGTGACCATTTTGGTATTTTTTAACTTGAACACCGCGTCGGCATCACCACAGCCACGTGGTTAGGGACTTTTATATTGGGAGACATTGGCACTCATCCTTCACCATACGAGGTTCGTTTTGGTATTGTTTTAGTCAGCATAATTTTGCACACACGTTGCTAGGGTTATTTTGTATTTGTGTAAAATTTTAAGGGCATAATTCATGTTTTTGTGACCGACCATGTGCAGGTTAGTACACCACCATTGTGTTCAGCATACATGTGAGCAGTACGTTGTACATTCATTTCATTATCACGCACTCACGCAATTCATCTCGTTGAGAGCATCACTCTGTGTGCAGCGTGTTACGTGCCATTCACCCCACAACTGGCCTAGCATAGCTCGCCACAGTTTTCGCACTGTACCGCTAACATCCCTTGTAGAGCCCTACCACTCTACACCGTGCACGGGAACGGCTGCCTAGTGACACATTAGTTAGGCACGTGCTCACCGCAACTCAATTCTCTACGCCCACTTCCAAGCGAACCTGATGGTCCATCATAGTGGCCGCCAGCCCCTCGCTGCTTAAGGAGGTGCACCTTCTGGCGTCGTAGACTCACTTTTCGTACACCAGCTCCACGCTGATCACTCACGAACCACGTGCGATCTACCAGCCGGTCGTAGTCACTACGCAAAATTCACTATCACGTACACTATCGTGTGCTTTAGGGTTATTGTTACTGCAAGGGACGCATCACTACGTTTACCTCGCTGCGTGCGTAATTCAGACATTATTTTGGCACTGTGTAACGTAAGTTATCAGGCGTACTGGGGGCCAACATCCAGTCAGTGTGTAGTCCCTGTATAGTCAGTGTCATATGTGTTAATACATTCACGTGCGTTCACCACTCAATCACTCACATTGACGCGTCGGGTGGGATACCAAACACACCGAACAAACCACACCCTGAGGCCTAAGAGTCTCGAAGTGCAGTACCTGGTGAGTATTGCTGGCGTCCTTCACTCGCATCAACAGCGTAGTTCGCTATCCCGATCCCACCCGAGGTACGTGTTAGATTTAATATTGTTTGCCTTTCGCCTTGTTAGCACTAAATGTACCTGAAAGTCACAATAGATAATTTAACTTACGCTTTTGACAATGTATTCAATGTACTTGAATATCTAGTCATCATTTTGCTATTTGAAGTGTAAATTAGTTGTTACATTCTGTATCGCCAATTAAGGGCATATAGTTAGGCCCACATAAAAATATAACAGTGATTTCCTGCAATAATAAATGAACAAAACTTAATTATGACTTGGGAATTTGTTGAAGCACTCTTTCCACACCTGGCCTGCATCTGCAATAAAATAACAAACTTCTCACTTGTACTGAACCCTAGCTACTAGGGGTTTCAGCACCTGCATCATATACAGTGCATCAACTAAACCACTAACTACTGCTATTTTCCTATCCCGGCACACCTCCCCTACATATTAAATGGTGCCCAACGTGGGGCCTATGTCAGTTACAAACTCTAATCTTCACGACTACGTCAGATTTACAATTAAAGAACATGTACAGGAGATGCTATATGACTGCGCCATCGAGCCATCCAACACTCAACATAACTTGCCAATAACCTTGGCCCCAAAAAATGGGACTTTGCGCCACTGCGTCAACTTCTGCTCCCAGAATTTTTGCACCAAATCAGCTGTGCCACCATACATCAACATCACGGATGCCCTGGCTACTCTGAGCAATGCAAAAATGTTGTCCACGCTCGACCTTTGGAGCATGTACCGCCAAGTCGGCATGACACCTGCTGACAAGACGGCCTTCACCACTCCTGATGGCGGCAACTTGCAGTCCTGTGCCATGCTATTTGGACTGAAGTAGGTTGTGGCCACATTCCAGAACAAGATGGTGCTCGTTCTGGCCAGCATCATCGGTGAATTCATCCTAGCCTATCTCGACGATGTGATGGTCTGGTTGGAGTTCTGGAAGAAACATCTACATCACCTGCCTTTGGTGCTCAAACATCTAGCAGTTAACTGGCTCAGTACTTAAGTGACACCAGGGCAAAATTTCTGGAGGACATTTGGTTGACGCAAACCCTCTCAACTCAGAGCACCTACCAATTATCCGAGACTGCCCTGTACGAGGAAACAACTGAGGAAGTTCTTCGGGCTCAACTGGTTGCGCGAGTATGTGGAGGAGTTGTGACCGTGCCCTTCGGCTTTAATGTCGCAGCAGAAATCCTACAACTAGTAAGCAGAGGCTGAAGATGTTTTCCAGGAGATTGTGAGACGTTTCACCAACTGTCCCACACTGGCCAGATACGAAGCAACCAAGCCACTCATCCTTCAGCTGACGCAAGTCAGGAGGGCTTGAGCATGGTGCTGTACTAGTAGACGAGGATGGCCAGTGGCCAGTAATTGCACACACACACGTGCTAAGTTTGGATCAACGGAGCGGTGCTACAACATGAACGAGAGGGAGTACCTATTGGTCATCTGGGCAGTGATATGGTACCGTCTCTACCTGGAGTACAGATTTCTCACTATGTGTACAGCCAACTGGTGCTTTAACTCTGGATTCACACTAAGCAGGAGGCCTGCAGCAATCTCGCCAGATGGTTCATGTTACTCTAGGCCTATGAAATCATCGTTGAGAACATTCTAGGGAAGGAAAACCAGCTCCTCAATGCTTTGTCAAGATTGCTCTGCCAGATGTTGCTGTTGACAAGGTCAAATGGGAGGACATCTTGCAACCTACCAATTCAACAAATTAGAACACCTTCAGCCTCAGCCAGATTGAGGTCTACAGTAAGCCACTCCTGCACCATATGTACAACCAAGTTGCCAGCGTGCAGGAGCAATGTCTTGTTGCCAAGAGCACTGCGAAGCCGGGTTGCCGGAGCGATGTCAACGGTCACGTGGAGGCCTGCTTGCTGAAGGCTCGTGACTCATGGATCTGTTCGTCTTGGCTGGCATACAACCTGATATCCTGCGCTACATCTACAAAGAAGCTACAGTTGGTCACCTGGGTGTCTAGCAGACACTGAGTAACATCCTCACCGTCTTCTACTGGCCAGCAATAATAAAGGAGTACGTCAGAAAATAGGTGGTGTGCAACTGCTTCAAGCCAACTGAACAATTTGAGACTGTTACCCTGGACCTCACGGGGCTATCATCAAAGTTCTCAACGCCAAGTTTGCTATCATCAAAGTTCTCAATGCCAAGTTCTACTCCCCCTGGGCCTACCCGAAGCACCTACTCACAGACAACGGAACTCAGGTTTACGGGCCGGAAGTGACATGACGCTTGTACCAGGTGGGGAGTGAGCCATTGGAAGACCACCAACTAACTACCTCCTGTACGCTAATCCCACTGAGAGATGCAACCAAGATTTTAAGACTCAACTGCATCACCAAGTCGGGGAGAATCACCGGAGCTGGTTAGACCAACTTTCGGCCATCCTCTTCACACTGCGCCGATAAAGGTTATTGTTCAGTTCATTTGGTGATGTTAATCCTGCATGGTGCACGTTACCTTTAGGCTTTTACAAAAACCTTACTTGTTTGAGAAAACATTACTCTAAAACAGTTTGTACAAGTACTGTCTACTATTCAGCTCAATCTCCATGCCAGATCTTCTCAGGTCTACCCTACTCCCGAGTACACGAAAGCGCATGTCAAAAGTAAACAAACATAGGTTCCCGCATGTGTACACAAAAGAAACTATATTGTGAAGTTATTACATGCATGTTCAACACTAAAAACTATGTCCACATAAAGTGTTTTTGTTGGACGAAAAGTCTGGAGGAGTTTATCAAGTAAAAATTTTGTCAGAAGAATGTAATTCAGACATGGAAAAAATAATTATTAATTACTTGGCCTCCTTAGCAAACATTTTAACATTTCTCAACTAAAGCAAAAAGCAGCTATTATGTGCCTGAGAACTTTTACTTTGCAATCCCTTATTGCTATGGAAATTTTGAAAGTTAACTATACTGTTTTGGTCAAGTATATATTAGCATAGTCAATCCCAAGTAAGAATTCAATTTTTTGACAGTTGTATTGGTAGTGCTTTTTACAGCTGTTGCCATGGAATAAGCAGCAGTTTCCTCTCTCATAAGTTATTTTTACTCAAACATACTCAGCTGGCTCTCAAACTGTGCAGTACGTCAAAATGTAAAGTATTTTTCTGTAGAAATGTGCACACATGATAGTCTTCAGAGCTGTCAAAAACTGAAATTCTTATGTGAGACAGACAATAGTACGCTTTTGTAATGACATATACCTTACGGATATTGTGCCAACAAACCTAAGGATATTCTACATTGTTCGAATTTGGTTAAAAAATTCACGTCTTCCAAATTTGTGACTGAAATATATAGCTTTCGCAGCATTTTTTTAAACAGGCCGCCAATATATTACTCTTTGTGTTTAAGTTAGGCCTATACGCGCTAAAAAAAGTGCTAAACATCCAACAATTGAGTAACCGATCATTTGACCACTACTACCGAGTAGACTATACCTACTATATTTTTGTAAACAACTAAGGCTAAGTGAATACAGTAGGTGCTCATGAAAAATTATTTTTTCTTGTCAGGTGTTTCACACTATAAAATAATACACAAATTGAGCTTGCAACAGTTTCAGTAATAAAGATTAAGTTGGATCTTCTATTTATGAAGGCCTATGATCTGGTGTGCCGAAATATTAAAATACAACCACTGAAACAGAAGTTATCAAAACAAATAGATAAATCAAAATTAGTAGGGATCAATCTCCCGCTAAGGATTTTGGTTCCCCATGTGCCCACCTACTTCTATAGTCTGGAGCTACGGTAGATGTGAAGAATACCTATAGCTACTTATGGTATAGGCTACTGGCCAAACTATTGATTTTAGAGGTACTTTTACTAATGAAAAATGGTTCTTCAGTTATTAAAAGAAGTCCAAAGAACAAAAAAATTTGCTTGGTTAGATTAGGTTATGTAACCTTCCCTAACATTAGCTGCACCTAATGCTGCTTGAAAAAATTGGCAATAGAAGCAAATAAATCTAATGGGCTACAAATATCCTGGTCACTGCACCAAATAAAATAAAGCAGGTCAGTCTTCCATCACAGAATGCTCAGGTATGGGGTATTCCACCTGCTTCCATGGAATAAAAGTTTGTAGTCTGGCGCAACTAATTTAATTAATTTAGCTGAAAGTTACATTGTGGGTACCGGTAGTACATATTCAAGAAACGTGAGAAACAAACATGTCCCGGAAAACCAAAATGCATTAGGTAACTTATAATGCTGAAGTCAGATTTTGCAGGAGCACTCCCGGGAGAGAAATAGTTCAATTTATCGAACAATTTTCAACTCAGCATTATGCCAGCAACGTATAAGAATATTACGAACACTAAAACATAAGAGTGCACTCAGGCACAAACAAAATATTTTTATAAGATAAATATACTACTCAGTTCTGTTAATCCCCATAATCCTCATGCACCCAAACTTGCGCCTTCCTAAAGGCGTGCTCGCTCCCATCTTGCCATAACAGCTGCACCCCTAGAGCTACGGAGACTATAAACATGTCCACCGACCTCTCACAATACATGAAGCCACCTTAAAAAATTCCCTGTCATGTAAAAACATCACATAGGCTTCTTTGATGTTTAAATAACCAAAACTATGAAGTTTAGCTTGAAAATTTGGTAAGGGTACATATCAAGAATCACTATTCATTGTGTACCGGCCAAACTATTGATTTTAGACATACAGTTTACTGTATAATAATGTTTCTAGTGGCATTTTAGGTAGTCCTATGTAAAAAAAATATTTTTGTTAGGTTAGGTTTTTAGGGTAGGTTGTTATGGTACTTTAGGTTAGTTTTAAGTTAGATTAGGTTAGGTTAATTTAGATTAGGTTAGTTTGGGTAAGGTTAAGCAACCTAACTTTACCTAACCTAATTTTAGGTCAGGTTATGTTACCTACCCTAACCTAAACTTATCCTGCGCGCAGCGTTGCCTAATTGTATGCGGTGATGACTGTTGTCCCACGCTTCCCAGCTTGGTAATGCGTCTGCGGCTTGATGCTTCTTGAACCAAGTTGGCAGAGTTTTGCGATTTTCACAAGGTGGAGGAATGATGAGCCACACAAGTTGAGGAAACCATTTTAACATGGTTAATATGGGTGTGAGGTGGGGGCAACATGTCATGGAACCTGACACGTGGTTAAGGATAAATATCAAGAATTACAACTTTGGGTACATGTGATACTCCTACTAGTGTTTCACTGCAATAAGGAAACAGGCCAGATAAGAGTAATGAATTATACAAATTGAGTTGTTCTGGATGAAAGTAAATTCATAAACCTGTGTTCTTCAGTTGCAATATTTAATGTCTTAATTATTTCCATGAGTTTGTAGGTATCACATAAGCAATTTTGCTACAGTAAGAGACAGCATGGAAACAACTATTTGGTAATTCAAAAGCTTATATGTATTATCAATATAATTTCAGTAAATTACATTCCACAGTGCCCATTCTTAATAACTCAGCTGTGTAATCGCCAAGAAACTCAAAAGGAATAATCGTTTGGACTAACTTAGGCATAATTATCAAAACAATACAATTTTAAAAAAATTAACTAAAAAACTATTGTCGTAGTAAAAAAAAACTAAAACGCAATTATAAATGTTTAGTTTACTGAGCATCAAATATGTATACACAAAAATATGTTAAGTTATATAGATCACAAAAAAAAATTATATAAAAGCATTAGTAAAGCACTGAGTCTAATTTTAGGGTCTAACATTCAATAATTACCTTTAATACCAGCCATTTAAATATCGTATTGTAAGATAACTAAAATAACTTAATTTCACAACAGACGACTAGGCAAATGTCATAACACAAAATTATCCAAATAGTCTATATTTACGAAGTAACGTGAATGGCAATAGCCACTGCACTGCTTGATGAGAAGCAAGAAACACATATAATTTTTTTTGTAAATAAAATTCTCTTTAACATTTTGAATTTAGACCATTTTTTGGTAACATGTTTTGATTTTTGCCACGATCTTATGGAACTAGCTGAACATCTAGATAAGGGTGGATATATTGGTAGAGGCAACAACAGTAAGAAGATTCAGTGGGTCTGATGTAGGACAGGCAGGGGTTACAGTCAATGCTGGTTAATGTATATAAGATAGTGGGACGGGCCAGAGGATGGAGGGCACTTGCTGAACATCTTGATAAGGGTGGATACATGTGTAGAGGCAACAACAGTAAGAAGATACAGTGGGTCTGGTGTAGGACAGACGGGGGCTACAGTCAATGCTGGTTATAAGATAGTGGGACAGGCCAGAGGATGGAGTGCACTTGCTGAACATCTAGATAATAGGGTGGATATATGGGTAGAGGCAACAACAGTAAAAAGATACAGCGAGTCTGGCGGAGGATGGGACGGGGACCACAATCGATGCTGGTTAGGATGGTCAGGGAGTGGAATTTGTTGCAGGAGGATGTGATGTCGTTGCGGGGTGTGGGATAGTTTAGGAAGGCTTTGGGGAGGATGTTGTAAAGTTATTGGATGCTTGCCACCAGGCGCTTGCCCAATAGCAAGAAATTATTTATTATTATTATAAAATCGAAAGCCCATATGGTTCAAGATAGGAAGTCAACTTCAGTGTATGTATTCACAATATTTGATTGTGTAAGCAGTAGGCTACATGTAATAAAAAACCGTGTCTTTGCCGTTTACACTCTTAATAAGTATAAGGAACATCATGTACTAAGTTTAAAAACATAATTTGTAACGTTGGTGTTTGTTTTATTGCATCCTGTTGAAGTCAATAAAATTTCAGGTGTTTTTTTTTTTTTTTTTTTTTGTGGCCCAGAAGGGGCACACCCTAGGTTAGTGTCTAACTACTAGGAGTATGGAGGGAGTGGGAGGGGTAGCAGCATGCCAGGCCTGCGGCCTATACGCTCTAACTACTGCATGCAGCTTGGGTTAGGGAGGAACATGGCTCGAATGGCCTACTGTGAGGTTATGAAGCGCCAAGCCAGCGTTTGTGGCCTGGCGCTTCCCTCAGATTTAACTGGGAACTAATCCCGTAGAGGGTCATGGTAAACCCGCGAGGTCGCGGGAGGAAACCCATGACG
>PNEQ01017272.1:113568-143698 GCA_003012365.1 Medauroidea extradentata | reverse complement strand
TATATATATATATATATATATATATATATATATATATATATATATATATATATATATATATATATATAGACACACACACACACACAAACACATTATTATCATTACGTAGTAATGAAATCGCATCAGAAACAAGAAACTATAGAGAAATAGGTTTAGCTATATGTACTGAACTGGAACTCGGCATAATTGTTGGCTGCGGACATAATATGTAATCACTGGATCATGTGCCTTGAAATGACAATGAGAAGTAGGGAGGTGACATAACGACAACACACAGCACAAAAATTCTCTGAGCAGTTTTGTCGCGTTCCACTTACATTTAGAAAAATAGGTCATTTGTCAGTTCCTTTAGAATGCTTTTCAGACTTGTCGTTTGAATTTAAAAAGATTACATGTCATGGGGAAAGGGCAGCTTTGTGGTACAGATATTATAAACATTTGTGCCTATTCATAGTTCTTAAATATATGATTTTACTAACCAAGAAAACTATTCGTGCAAGTCAAAATAAAACAACGCAGAGTTTAGTATTCCGTACCGTTCAGTACAACTAGCAATACGGTTTTGTTTGTGCAGACAGTTAACCTACCATACTAAATTAAGTATATCAGTTGAGTAAATAGTCTCACATAGCCTCTATTTCTTCATTCTTCGGAATTATGCTAGTTTGTTTAAGTCTTCGCTAAAAGCACTACAATTTTCGACACACATGAAAAAGAACGCTGCCGTAGGTTCATTTTTTACACCCATTTTAATAGAAGATAAAATGAGATCACGACGAACTACACTTCACTGCCATTTTCAAAAGGATATGAGTGAAGTTTTACATTTATTGTCCATATTTTGTTTTTTATCTTTATTTTGTATAGTTAATGACTCTTGATTTTCGTGAGAAACTGGCTTCTAAATATTTTTCGCAGACATCTGCGTCTCTAATTCGTGGTCAGTGATAGAATGTTTTTAAGGACGTTAGACACGTATGCACTAATTTTTTATACTGGTACCAAACGAAGTCCGATATTTGCACATCAGACAACATGTCATTTTCCCAATAAAAAATTCCTCCCCATAGTTTTTACATAATCACTCATAAATTTCACAAAATGGCCGTTGCGATCTAGCCAAAATAAAAAATAAGTAATTAACATACGAAATCAAAATTACAGGAACTGAATGGTAGTATCAATGACTTTAATGTCGTGTTTGTTAGTTAGTTTTAAAAAGTTCAATAACAGCCGCAACTCAAAGTTACTAACAAATTTCATAAATATGTTTTAAGAAATACAAAAATGTATCCCTTTGTAACTCCAAAGGTAACTTGAAATATCTTATAGCATTTAGTATCAATATTAATTATATTCTTTCAGCAACTTTATTACTTTTTTAATTTTGGCTATATCGTAACGGCCATTTTTTATGACTTTGATGAGTGATTATTGTAGAGATGATGGTTTATCGCGGGAAAACTTGACTATTTGCTAGGCTTCAACGTACGTTCAGCTTATCAAAAGATTACTGGCTTTTCCTTGTACGCGAAGCTACTGCCCTATTTGACTGAGCCAATAAGAATGCCGCTATTTTAATATTTGATGCACGTTATTGGTCTATAGACAGCTACGTTGTGTCAGTGTTTTCAAGACTATGTTGGCACAAAACATTTTCGCGATATACCATCATCTCTAATTATTAGAGGTACGTAAATTTAGCAAATACATTCCAGGTCAGGTTGAACGCCAAAAATATATACTTCATAATCACGTGTGTGATTAGCTGGCAGCTGTCACGAAACGCGTTTGACTACTACAAACCAGTAGTAAATAAGGAAATGATACATAGAGCTATCGCTTGTAATGTTGTAAGTCAATGAATAATCGACTGTATCCAGGGTGTGCACAGGACCTAGCAATCTAGGCTAATGCCAGATGAATCCCCGAAATTGACGTACCTCTAGTGATTATTAGGGGCCGGAAAATTTCGCACATTCAGTGACCTGCATGTTGCACTGCACTGTCATATGAATGCTTAAGCCCTGTCATTTGTTCACTAGCTGCTTCTCACTGGAACAGCAGACAATGTACGAATAGACGGGGTTTGAATATGCATAGGACAACGTATTTTAGCATGCGAAAATTTACGGCCCCCTAGTGACTATGCAAAACCTGGGGAGCCAATTTTTTTGTTTGGGGAAACGATATGTTATCTGATGTACGAAAGTTGAACAGTGTTTGGCACAAATATAAAATAATGAATTTTTACAGGACCGACGTCCTTAACTCTCACGCGTCGTGGAGTTCAACAAGAAATCACTAGAGACCTGAAAAATTCGCGTTTTCGTTTAGGTACAATCTAGAAATCCAGCAAACGTATGTGCTACTTTCACAATATTGGATGGAGTTATGCAGAACGGAACCAATCCAGAAAGTAATTAATTTTTAGATAATCATACCAAGTAGAGGAAGAAGGTATGAAGTATATCCTAGAAAAAGAGCAAGTATTAAATCATAATATTCGAATAAAAAGAAGAGGCCAGAAAAACCAAGTGTCTACAAGGTTTATATTGACACAGTAAACTTTGACCTTGAAAATCTCAGCTCCGATAATTTGTGGGTTGGTTCCCTTCTGCATAACTCCATCAAATTGGCCGTTGACTTACTTGACACCACCTTCACTCTAAAACATAGTTTGTAAATTTGCCACACGTGGGCATAGTAGCGCTAAGAAAGTAAGTATGGTAGAATTGTTTCCCAGACATCCATGGTAGCACTCCTAAGCGTCTTTATAAAACAGTCAAATGTATAACGAAGCTACCGAAATTGTATTGTAAAAGCTGCAAAAGTTTGCATATTTACAAAGTGGAAGTATGGTGACTGCCCCGTACTGTGTTTATGTTAATTACTTCCTAAACATTTTAGGAAGATTTTGTACATAGTTGAAGTCGCTGGTCCAATAATAGCAATGTAACTAAATGCAGGCCCATTTCACCGTGTCAGCGAGCAGCCAATGAACAGTTGTTGTATGACATACATAATCTTGTAGGCTAGCCTACAGGACAATGCACCCGAGAATTTTTCCTGTCTCTAGAAACTACGGACGTGTGGAATTGTAACATCATCCTCATTGGCACAGTTAAATGAGTGACCTCTCTGCATAAAGATACGTTGCCAACTACCATGAAGCATAGCTTTAGGTGTGCACATGAGTAGAGACATGAGCCAGTGAAACAAGTTGTTAAATATATTTTTGCGAATATCACGTGTCTTTGCGCATAGCTTAACTGTAAGGATTATGTTTTTGCAACGATAACGTGGATAGGTACAAGAAAGAGACAGTTATTTAGATAATTACTATGATGAGTCTAGCAGTCAATTAACGAAAATGAAATATCTTTATTTTTATACCTGCTATATGTTAGGCAAAATAGAATGTTCAGTTGAAGGAAATAAAAGTACATTTAATAGTGACTATTATATGGGTACTACTTATAATCTGAAAAATCAATACACCGTTTACTATTTGTTCAATACGTACTAATCAAACAAAACCGTCGTCACTGTCTTACGCATCTGTTTTTGCAAGTAACAGAAAGTCAATAACGGATTAACTACGCGAAATTGGCAAACTGTGATAGAAACCTTGTCTAAAGCACACCTAAATTTGAATTATAAGTACAGTTTACAAGCAGGGTTTAATTTAATGTGAGTTCCGTTACAACAGTATTGACTATTGACTTGTATTAGATTTTAAGAAATGTACAGTATTACCTACACCATTCTAGATTTGTGCGTGGATATATGTATATGTATATATATATATATATATATATATATATACACACACGTGCGCATAACTATTTAATCAAATAAGTAGTTTATGATTTGCTGTCAACGTTTCCTCATACTGGTTACAACATACGTAAGAATTATTTTCAGAAGTGTTTCTTAAGAATCAGCAAGTGTTTACCGTAAATCAGTCTTTAACACGTTTGTTGACTTTTACGAGGAACCGGAAACCTACGTAGAAAACCACGACGCAGCAGTCGCTCATGACAGATAGGTAAGTCTTCACAAGAATAAATTCAACTAAATGGTCGTATTTCTGGTAACATATATATCTGACGTATGATTGTTGTTTTTAGTATGAAAAATATATATATCTGACGTATGATTGTTGTTTTTAGTATGAAAAATACATTTTTTTTTAAAGATTGTCTGAGAAACTACCATGATGTGACATGTTGTGTCTCAGAATTATCTGCTACCCTATTATTATTATTATTATTATTATTATTATTATTATTACTTAACATCAAAACGTGCAACAAAACTTTCCGACGTCAAGTTTTATAAGTTTACGTTTATATGAGTTTGGTCTGTCAAGTCAATAAATCAATACAAAAATAATTACCGTCCCTACGCATATTTTTTCTCTCTTTCGTGGAATGCATGGATGACATGATGATTGTTACCTAATAATGGTTCATGTTGGTGGTAGTACCTTGCAACTTATAAGGTGGGGGATATTCAGAATACTAAATGTAAATCCGCCATTCGCTCGCCTGTCACCGAAGCGAAGGTGAATGATGATGACGGTCTGATTTGCAATGTTCTGCTTCAATATGGGAGCTGTACAGCTGCAGTGCTCTAGACTGGTAGTGAACTGCAGACGTGTGTGCCGAGTGGAACACCTTTTATGCGCTGCGTTTTGCTGCATTTTTTTACTGGGCATTTCGGTAAGTGGTTTAATATGAATCTTAATGTGTTACGTGTCTTTGGCCGTGCGGGTATCAACGATACTTCAGGCGCATCGTGGTAACATTTGCAAGCTATGCATACATTTACAGCGCCAACACAACTTTTTTCAGGTGACCCTTCTCCGTGTTAAATGTGTGAATATTTTTTATATAATATGTATACAAATACATAACGAGCAGTAAATATATGCCAAACCGACAGTAAATCAATTGTGTGCGCTGTTCGTGTGTTGTTTACAGATTAAAATTTAATTAAAGCATATAATTTTTTGTGACCGTAATGCAAATATAGCCGAAAATTAGATTAGAGTTAACATAATCGACTGCGAAAATATTTTTCAAATATAGGCATTGCGAGCGCTGTTTGCTGTAAAGTGCAAAAAATATATCATACTTAGTCCTAGATTATATACCATGTTCTTACCTTAAAAAATGTCTGACTTTTAAGGATCAGATCAGTCGTATGTGCCCCTGGGTGTTGCTTAACTACCGTTCCGGAGCCATATTTTCAGGCGAAAATATCGATTAGTGTCTTAGACTCTTTATGCCGGTCAAGTTGCATGTGGATGTCATTGGCCCGCGGTTAATATTGACATCTGGGTATTATTGGGGTAGTCTTGAATTTAAAATACCCTGTGAAAATAACTGAGCGATCCAACCTCACTTTTGTCAAAAGTACCACGTGGGTGTTTGTTGATTATCAGAAACGTATTTAAGGGGTATGGAAAGGTGTGATTTCGAGAGAACGACTGTAATACTTAATCATCAATAAAATCTGAACTACTCAACAAAATTCGACGAGAATGTTTGCCGAGTAGATATTTTATTAGCGGACGTTTATTTATATAGCGCTATGCGGTAGTGTGCTTTAATTTCGGGTAAAAAATTAAAATATAGAAGAATAAGGGCTTGAAACAACAAAATCTGAAGGAAAATAAAACGGAAAACTGTCACTGTTATTATTTAAATATGATAACATCTACGCCTCTATATTGAAAGAATTAAAAAAATACTCGCGTTTTCGTTTGAAAATATTGGACCACCCGTAAACCTCTCAGTAGAGATTTTCGGATGGTAAAATTATTTTCATATCAAAACGCGAGTATTTTATAAATTCGGTTGTTATAGAGGCGTAGATATTATCATATTAAAAATGATAAAAAATTACAGTTTTCCATTTTTGTAGATTTTGCTGTTTCAAGCCCTTATTTTTCTATAAACAATTTTTAATTTTTACTCGAAATTATAGCATACTACCGCATAGTGGTGTATAAATAAACGTCCGCTAATAAAATAGGCCCCATACTCGGCAAAAAATCTCATCGAATTTTGATTAGAAGATTAGATTTTATTGACAATTGAGTATTCCAGTCATCCGCTGACATCGTACCTTCCCATGTCCCTTAAAGTATGCATCAACCATGGTCATCTGTGGCGAGGGTCTAAACTACTGAAAACGTATCGAATACCTATAACAAATGCTTTTATACAGTTTTAAAACCCAATTTAACTTTAACTACTTCTTCGAATTCGTTTTACGTATTCTATTTTTATTTATTGGGTATTGCATTCAGCAAAAATATTTACAAACAGGAGACGAACAGACCGTTTTCGTGTAGAATGTAGGCCTACATTTTTTCTGCAGTAAAGTGATCAGCCATGTAAGTGCCACTGTATTTACGGTAATTTTAAATGAAATTTTACTTTAAACCAAGGATGAGTGCATTCTGCAAAATCAACTTTTATGTTGTTCATATTTTAAGATTAGTTAAATTTCTAAATGGCTGTCATTTGAAACTTCCATTTATTTAAACAATAATGCCTCATGGTGTCTAACGCTATGTCCGTTAACTGTTCACTGTAGGATTATACTTTGTTTTATAAATATAATTTTTTGTTAATGCCGTGCGATTGTTTTACAGTAGGCCCTTATCAAAACGCATTGTGCTGAATTCTCAACAGCGCGACAGACGAGGCGAGATGAACGCGACACGAATAAAATTATTGTTCAGTCGATCCATGACGTCACGACGATAGAAATTGTGAATGCGACGTGAATTCAGAACAGAAAATATTTGTATTTTAATATCGTATCCAGCGTGACAATTGAAAAAAAAAAGTACTACAATTTCGTGTTTAAATGTTGTCGATGCTAGTGAGGTGGTGGTAAACGGGGTTGTTGTTATTTTTCGTGCGATTGTATTTTGTTTTAATAAGGAAATAGACACCTTTTTATGCCAATGTGCAATTACTTAGGTATTTTTAAGTGTGGAATGTTATTGCGAATTGAAGTAAATTTATTAATGAACAGGGAAAGACAAAACTAATGTAAACATGAACGACGGACGTACAAGATTTGTCGCCAAGATCTACTTATGTGTTAAATTTTTTTTATTGTTGGAAGTAGGTTTTAAGTCTGCTTCTGTGGGTACGATAGCGTTGCTCTTGGGGTCAACTCTACCCAACATTATTACTATCAGTGTTAGTTGCAAGTCAGTTAACTTAGCATAAACAATAACGAGAATTGTCTTCGTGGCGTCGCGCCTGCCACTGTCTTATAAACGCAGCATGCTTGGTTATTATATATAAACATATGTTTTGTTAATATTGAACTGTGCCAGGAGAAGAAAAACGTATTGTAATATGTATGTATGGCCTTATGATGAGTTATAATTTGTATAATATCGCTACGGAGAAATGTTTTTAATAGTTATATTCATGCACTACTGTATATAGTAGCTATTTTATGTAAGGTTTTGCTTATTTTTGTTAAAACAATGTTTTAGAAGTATGTACGATATTTCTTATCAGCTAAAGTTTTTTACTTGTTGAATAATATTCTTCCTTTTATATGATACTTCGTGATGGTAAGGAATGATTAAACTGCGTTTAGCAGTGGTTGTTCATTTGTAGATATTTTATTAGATTTTATTAGGTTTACATTTTAGAAGTTGATATAAAAGTAAAATTAATGCAGGTAATATACTGTACAAGTACTGACATTGTCACTTAAAGTTTATTTTTGGATGTCTGCGCTGTAAAAAAAAAGCATGTGGGTAAACCGAACAAGACAGCTCCTAGGCCAGCTAAGCAAAGAAAGGGGAAAACAGCACTAACGTGTACACAAGTTGTTAAACGGTGCTCCTTATTATAGGTCAGAGAAAGGGCGGAGCCTCCTTTCCCCATCACTTCACTTTAAAAAATTAATTTAAGAGACCATACAAAAAATAATTTTAGTTTAAGAGCATAAGAGCCTTTAAATATTAAATTTTATGAAAAGAGTTAGGTCTAGTAAATAAAAATGTAATAAGAATTCAGAAAAAAAATTTTAATACCTTGATTAGTTGATTAGAACAATAATAAAATCTTTGCACAATGATTATTTGGTTATGTAATTAAAACATTAACAAATCAAGAAAAGCACGTATGGCTTAAGCATACCATAATAAAATAATTGGACAAGGGGATCCCCAAAATTAATAATGAACTTACATGTTAATTTTACATATTTTTAACAAATTTTCAATTTTCGTGGTTCAATTAATTTTGTAGAGGTTGTGAGCGAATCTGAAATGAAAGTCTCAAATTTGAATATCTAGTGCTGTGTGCACATTAAGTAGTTAGGACGAGAGTAGAAAAATAAATACATATGCTGGACTTTCCTGGCTGTCCTTCATGGGGACACTCTTGCCACCGTCGAAAGATGATACTTCTCCATCTCGTCCATGGCTACCGATGACGGTACAGCGAAAAGAACGAGTAGAAATGTTACTTCTACATCGGAAGATGTAGACAAGCCAAATTCCTCAAATACTGGATAGGCTTCCTTTCCTTCTACATAACAAAGAGTTGAAACCGCATGGCGGAGAACCGCTACATTAAACAAGCAAACAAATAAATTTTAAAGAAGAACGTCATACTACAATGTAACACTAGGACGCAAAAGGCAATAAAGTGAAAGAATAAACTCACCCTAGGCGAAAAACTTGTCAGATTACATTACAAAACGATGAAGAACACTAGGCGTTCGGCTGATGTTCACGCCATGATGGCCGTAGTCGAGACAAAGAAATGCCTAGAGGTTATAGGCCGCCATAGAGTCGTAGCTACTTGATATTACCAAAATAGTATTACACTAAAAATAGTATTTCGACAGTATCGAACAATACTTCCTAATATAATATTTTAAAACGCACACGTGTTTTTAACAATCAAAAACATATCTTTAATTTAAATTTTACCAATAAAAATTTTGTTTGATTCATTTGAAACAAATATGATCAGATCATGATTAAGATTGGTCAGAAGTATTACATAATAATTGTTCCATAATTATACAACACTGAATTAACTGCACATAAATAATTGCCTGAAATTTCCTTTATAAAATATTAAACAGTTTACTGTTATTACAATTTCACCGAAGATTAAAGAAATAAACAGTGCTGGGGTGGAGTAACTTTACCAAAATAAAAATTAATATCTAGTTACCACTGCGAATAGACTAACTGGACAAAACAAAATTAACAAACAAATTAATATGTGCCAACAAACGGCACAGTCGTACGGCAAATAAAAGTGTGCAGTTCATTATACACATGGAATGAAAATTAACCCGTTGATTACACACTTTCTGTACACGACATGCGGCTAACAGTTCACAAGCTCGACAAGGATCTCTTGTCGAGTCTGTATTTATTTTCACTTTATTTTCAGCGCTGGAATAACAGTTAAGAGATGAGATGACATAACATGTTTGCGACTTCCTGCACAAAAAAAGTGGCAGTTACAAAGTATTTTGTTAGTATTCAGACAGCAAAATAATGTTTCTGCTTACCACAAAACTAGCACTAAAATATTATAGTCACCTGAGAGTTATTTTGTGGGCACTACAAAATAATTAAGTCGTATGAACACTAACATCTATTTTTTCAGTGTGCTATCTCGAAAGAGCTAATTAATTTAACATCCAAGGCCAAATTTATTTAAAAGCTTAGGCGGGAGGAATTGAGAAGACACTGAACTGCGTCAATCTTCGCCAGAAATGGATCGAGGAAAAATATCTGTAGCCGGACGAGACGGGATGTCTCTCATATGTTTGCTGAAACACTAACCAATTATATGATCGGCTATGAAGTAAATGTTGGCGGAAAATAGACAGGAGACAGCCGATGATTTATATATTCTTGGTAAACCCGTTGTGAACGCAGATTATATATGTACATATAATCGAATAGTAAGTAACTAAAATTTTTCAGAGTATATTTAGTTTCTACCGTTACTTATCGTAAATGTCTGTCGTATAAGAGAAACGTGCTGAGTAAAAGGAAATTTTGATTAGTTACGTTTATTAAAAATACGCAAATAAAACTACCTTTGACTAACACACTTACATGTTGTTATAGTCTGTTTCATGTAATAATTCGATTTTCCGAGAGTTGTGTTGGCAAATATTTTTCACAGTGTTTCTCGTGGAAAAACCAATGTTTTCCTTTGTTTGAGGTTGTAGAACCTTCGACTAGATGCGATTTTTGCACAAATACGTTCAGTTGAAGGACAAAATGTGCGATATAGTGTAACGAAAAGAATTTTCCTGTAGAAATGTGTATACATTTCCTTTAGAACTGTCAAAATGTAGAAATTTATGTCAGGCAGATTTATATACTGCATAGTTTGACAGTCAGCTGAGTCTGTTAGTGTACAAATTGCCTATGGAAGAGGAAAACACTGCTTTTTATTTTCATGAAAACTGCTTTAAAAAATATTCCATCACAATTGTCAAAAAAATTGAATTCCTAAGCCCATTGCACAAGGGCATCTTTCTTGTACAAGAAGATAAACAACTTATTGTTAACTTACAGATGTAGCAAACTTGTGTCGTGTGAACGGCCACCAAACATACTAGTGGCTAATATACAAAGACTTGTATACTAACTAGTATAATATGATACGGTCGTTACATTTTTCCGTTATCTTTCCTCGAATGTAAACAAACTATTTTAATGCACGCACGAATGTTTTTGAATGAAATAGCTTACAAAGACGAAATAGTTTGAAATCGATAGTGTCTAACTGCGCAAAAGAAGCCTTTGTTAGAATATTGGCTGATCATGTGCCATGTCACACCAGAACATTATCAGCTACAGAAAATAATTACGTTTTTAAATTTTATGATTTATTTTTGGTGTAGGCACAATAAATATGGCACAAATTACCCCCAATATCCGAAAGGCAGCTTGAAAATCTGTATTCAAAATTTTAATGGTGTATACCTTCTTTCTTGTACAAGAAAGTTGTCCGTGTGAACTAAGCAATAAATTTTGTATGATACTAGTTAGAAAGCTAACTAATGTTTCCTTTTTGATGCCCGTGTGTACTAGGTATTGAATGAGACACGTAGTACGTGTGGAACTGAAATTCTGTCAGTTTTCGTCGAAAATTGTGTTTACAGTAGGAGCTTTGCTACAGAGGAGAGTTACAGAAATAAAAAAAAAAATAGTTATAGGTCTTCACGATAATGTAAGCACTGCATAAAGTTTTCTTTCGGCCGTTTTGCAGTTATCTTTACTATTTTTTAGTGTAACAACTTCTGTGCAACTAACAACCAGTGTAAACATTACAACACTCTCAAAAGTTAACATATTTTTTAATCAATTACAATATCTACTGAGAGCTCAGTTAATAGTGAACAGCCTATAGCAAGAATGGTTCTCCAAATTTATACAAAGTTAAATGTAAATACAACATTGTATTAAATCGGAAAAAATACTAGCCAACACTGGTCTCAAAATATCGAATTCTTAGATGGGATGAACTATGGCGACATGCGAATGTCTTAGTCTAAAATACATGAGTGTTGTAATTGACAGCGAGGCTGTAGCAAGCGAGGACGTGTTGTGTCCACACCGGGTCTGCCCGCCTTGTCGCCGTGGGCCAGGCACGACCCTCACCGCATACACCGGAGCGCAGCAGAACGGCGGCCATTGCCAAGGACTCGTGACGCTCGGCAGGCGACGCATGCCGCGGAAGACCATTACCCGAGATCCAGCACGTCGACGTCACCAGGCCTTCGACGTATCAGTTCACGCACCGGTACTCTCTTCTGATGTCGAGTAGCCGCATACTCGTCTAATGGACCTTCAGAGACACTGTTCCTGACCTCCCTGTTTACCACGCAGGACATTAATCACAAATCAGGAACTATTACACGTCCCCGGTCTCGTCTTCCCACTCATCAAAGATAGCATTCACGTTGGGGGTGGTACATCAATGAACGCTGAAAATGTTTTTTGAATTTCGCAGGAATTTTGAAGCCCGTTTAAATAATTAAATAATTAAACAAATCTCCGAAAGCATCTTGCTTCAGAATATAAGTTACACATGTATGATATAAACAGTTCACCATATACGCATCCCACTAGCAACATGTTCGCTCATAAATTGACAGAAACTATTTTCTTGGATTGCTATTTTCTTCCTCTATTGTGACTTTTGAAATAACGCGTAACTGAGTAAATTGTTTAACCTTAATTTATGTATCATGCCCTGTTAAGGAACGACCCTTAAAATGTCAACAGAGAAAGGTGACACACTGGTAAAACGTTGGACATGGATCCCGGAAAACATGAGTTCGTTTCCTAGCCTGGCCATCTTGGTTTAAAATTTTTGTATTCACTCCAGTCCCAGTCGAATGCTGAGATGGTTCATAACTATAAGCCATGGCAGATTCCTTTCCTGTCTAGGGTGTAGGGAAACCGGATGAAGGCTGAATACTTTAAAAAAATTATTTGATACGCTCAAGTAGTAGTAGTAGTCACCAAAAATATTTCACCAATCAGCATATAAAAATATTTTAGGTGGGGCAAAGCTATTCATATTGGTGCAAAGTATACATAGTTTACGGTACGTGCATTTAGAGACGCGTGTGTGTGTGTGTGTGGATGCAGGCTGGAAAGGAAATGGCAGAGAAGCTTATGGCTACCGGTAGCCAGAAACAAACCAAGAACGATGAGGATAACGCAGTTAACATTCTACAGTCAATAGAAGGCGCATACAACCACCTTGAAGATTGTGCTGATGAACACGCGAGGCGATAACTCAACATCTGCTACGAATGGCTCATTGACCTTCCGGATTCAATTCAGATGCATGACAATACGTATGCAGGGAACAAAGTGTGACCATCATTCAATCTCGTACGTTGGAAACATGGATCCTTTGTTATTATGCATGCATTTCTGTACCTGAATGCATGTATCGACCCATCGCAGTGAATAAAGTACCGGGATGACATAGAGAATAAAAGCGGTTCACATGTCCGAACACGCTCAAGCACACCGTTATTGCGATACAAACATTCGAAGTCGGAGAATTATGACAATGCCGATATGTACGCAACCCAAGAAGCGCGTACATGGTGACATGCTTCCGAGGACCACTAGCGATGTATAGGCAGTTCGGAATAAAGTGAGCACTCAAAAAAGCACTGCTAAAGTTCTATTTCCAGCTAATTCGTATCTTTCCTCATGTAACGGCTAACGACGGGACTTGTCTAACCTTACTGGACACGTCACTTAATGATTGCGCGTGAAGATAAATTGTGCATCCGATAAAGTTTAATAAAATAAATGCATACATTTTTATAAAAATACAAGTATGTCGATTTCGGTTGAATATGTTTCGGTATTGTTGTGTTTAAATAGAAAAATACACGGAACTATATTGCCTAACTTTGCTGCCAACAACACAAGCAGTAAGTCAACTATAGTTAATGTTAAATTATATACAGTAACGGCTAGTGATATTTTTCATAGGTTACTTTTTTAGTGCTCACTTTATCCCGAATGACCTATACTATATACCATATTACTGAGAGGTATGTACTGTACATGACAACAAGGGAGGACGGAATACTTGTATGCTGGGGCGCAGGCGGAACATCTTTAGTAGTAACGTGGAATGCTGTTAAACCATATTGCTGGAAAGCACAGGAACTATAGTGTGTACATATCATCACATGACGCAGTGGTTAATATACGCATTGTTCTTTATTTAGGTCTGGCTACCTGTGCCCGCGGACTTGTCCGCCACTCCAATGCCATCCTCTGTCTGTGTGCGTTGGTGTGTGTGATGGAAAAGCTTGTAATTAACAAACTGTTACTCATTTGCGAACAATTCGTGTCTTTGAGGGAAAGGTAACAGGGCATAAATCAGTGTTTAAGTTTTATTCGTCCCTAATAGTAAGGGAATTGAAGCATCCAGAACGGGAATACGCATATTATTTTGCCCACAAAAAAAAAGGACTCAGTTAATTTCTTAACGTGCTAGTTATTAATTTAAAGGAATATTTGTAGTGGTTCAAAGTATAAACAGCCTTCTTTCATGCACAATTTAAATTGTACCTTTTGACGACTTTTGGTTTATTGCTTCTTTGAGTGTTCGTATTCTCTGGATTTCTGTGACACGCCATTTGCTGCAATGACGTATGTCCATAAAGCATCTTTGATTAGAGTTTTTGTTCATTGAAAGAACTGTGCAATGGGAGTGCATGACTGGATTTAGTTGCTTGGACATACTCCACTGCGAAGTAAATTACTGTCAAAGAAAACTAAAAATAATAGAAAAAACATAACTAAGCAGAGTGTGCTTTAGTCAACGGGATGCATACACAACATAAAATTCCAAAAAATGGAATCGGGTAAAATAAAACAAGGAACAAACAGATAATGAATGAAAATAACAAAATCAAAAATAAAAAAAACCAAGTTAACATGCGACACGACAATGCGACGAAACAGCCACACAATAGATAACAGACACAAACAGAAAAAAAAAAAAACGACACAACGATGAGACGAAACAAAACACAGTAGTCTTCCAGACACAGTATTACGATGTTTCGGGAACTGGAATCTGTTACCGTCATCAGGTGGACACGCAGGGTTCAGGAACACGAGTCCGACTGTTTTTTTCTTGTTTTTGGCAACAGTTTTAACTATCTCTGCATATGGTTAGTCAGTGTGCATTGCTCCACAGGCAGTTACTCTACTTCTATTTATGAAACATTTCGCTCCTGAAAAATGCTTCCTTTTTTATGTTTTTGAGAAATAACCTGTTCATTGATTTGATCATCAAAAACGTTACGGAGGAACACTATATTTTTAACGCTACTACAAAACAATTTTTTTCAAGTGTGACACCTCCATTTCAATATGATTAACTGCATAGCCTTGATAAAGTGTCTCTGACTCTGTACATGCTCACGAAAAGGCAAATAGTTAGTCAGAAGTTCTACTTAAATAAGGGTTAGTACTGAAAATTCGTCCACCTATCTTTCACGAGTCACTGTTTTATGATTCATGGTGATGTGGTTCTAAATTTTATCAAAAATATAGCATAAAATTACTGTGTGTGAAAATATCCAACACTCAAGCATTTGCATTTTAATTTGTTAACTTTGCAAGCCGATAGCATTTTTACAATATACAGGAGCCATTTCTCATGTTTTAACATTCCGGAATACGTAACTCTGAAAATATTCATACGTACACACTCGCCCTGAAAGACGATGATGATGCAGCACGGCATGGTCTCATTAACACAATGAAAGCATTCAGGATACATACAAATCCACGACATAAGAGACATTTCACAATTAAGGGGTATTAAAAGGCACGATGTCGAGCGGACGACTTGAACACTCAGTCGTCAATAAAATCTGAACTACTCATCAAAGTTCGACGATATTTTTTGGCGAGTAGATATTTTATAAGCGGGCTTTTATTCATGTAGCACTATGCGGTAGTGAACTTTACTTTCGAGTAAACAATTAAAAAGTGTTTTTTAATAAGATCTTGTAACCACAAAATCTACGAAAACGGAAAACTATAATTTTTATATGATTATTTCTAAGCCTCTACAATAACCAAATTTCAAAAATACTCGCATTGTCATTTGAAAATAATTTTAACATCCGCAAACCTCTCGCGCAGAAATTCTCGAATTGTAAAATAATTTTCAAAGCAAAATGCGAGTTTTTTTTTTTAATTCAGTTACTATAGAGGCCTAGCTAATATCATATTAAAAATATAAAAAAGTACAGTTTTCCATTTTTGTATATTTTGTGGTTTCAAGTCCTTAGTTTTTATAAAAAAGAGTTTTTTAAATTTTTTACTCGGAAGTAAAGCTTACTACCGCGTAATGAATGTTATATGAATAAACGTCCGCTGATAAAATATCTGCTCGGCAAAGTAATCTCAAAGAATTTTGATGAGTAGTTTAGATTTTATTGACGATTGAGAATTCCAGTCGTCCACTCGGTTTCAGAAAAAAATTCAAAACTGTGATTATACCGCAAATTATATTTTCTTTTTGCTACAGTACAAACATGAAAATTTAACTGGTAATGTATAGTCAGGTCGCAATCTGTCGGGCAAATTATGAATTTTAAAAGATTTGCCGCACAGATTGCAGCGTAATTTTAAGTTAACAGCTAAATCGTTAGGCCTGTACTGTAGCAAAATGTTGGTCGACTGTGAGGTATAATCGCACATTTAACAATTTTCTTCTTAGAATTACAAAAAAAGCGAAAAATAATAAAATCCAATATGGCGACTGAAACCGAGCCTTAACGGAGATGGTTCGGAGCAGGACCTTTTATGAGCACGTGTCTCTCGACAGCATTCCGGATGTGATAAACCAGTCTGAGGTAGAGTGACAACGGGGGCAACGCAAAAATAGGCCATGCCTGAGGCATGTTCATTTAACAACTCATCGGTCTCGGTTCGAGAGTGGTGAAGCCAATTCTAGGTACATGTCACCTGTAGGACTGTGGCGATGCGTGGGTGTGTTCCAAGGAAAGAGTTGCTGAGCAGTGACACACTGAATATTTAGGAAGACAGAAGTATACTAGCCGGTTGGACAGCCGACTCAGTCGAACACGCCAACAAAATGTCGTTGCTAACCAGCAACATGGTAGAAATGCCTACTGCCAACCAGCGTAAAGCGACTGCTCTTCCAGCCGGCAGCCAAGCCAAAAAAGGAAAGCTGCTGCAACATGCAGGAACCAAATAGACACGGGGTTGGTATCAACAGTCTCGGGCAGCCAATGAGCGGTGAAGTTTGTCCATATCAAATTTAGCCTGTGGCGGTTACTATACACAACTCTGAGTTATCAGGGGAACCGTTAATGGTAAGTGCAGGTACATTTCTAACCAGTAGCGTCCAAGAGTCGAGTCAAGTTCCACGACTTCAAACGAGAAACATATTCTTATTGGTTGACTCCTAGAAGCATGACAATGTCAGGTGTTCGTGGTGTGTAGTCAGATATAATACCACTTCATTTGAAACACGACCATGATGCTGACGCTGCTGCAGTGTGTTGTAAGAAGCAGAAATAGATGCACGTTGTTATGAACTTACCTTCTGGCAGATTTACACAGGTTAGGGGCTGTATGTAGCCAGAGATAAGCACTGTGTACTACTAGTTAAGGGGCCGATGTTAAAAGAGTCGGGGATTCTGTTAAATAAAAGCTGTTCTTCCAATTATTGTGACTTTACCACGGTGTCGCAACCGGGAGGGGCGGGCCGGGAGGACACCCCCTCCCCCCAACAATACGTATTTTAATTTCGTCTCCTCTAAACGTTGTTTCTTAACTTATGTTACACACTTTGTAACCTGATTCTTTCACACAAATGAGGTATAGTTTCACAATGAAATTTTTGTCTCGTGCAGTTTGTAAGACAGAAATTCACACTTGGAAATTTAATTTTAAATCACATTTTGGCAAAATATTGGAAACGGCGACGAGTTAAATTTTAATTCTGTGTACAGTATTTAGTGTTGCAGATATCTTCAAAACATCAAGAAGGCGTTCTTTAGAACTCTCCCCTTCATGAGAATAACACCCTCTCATTGAGTAGAACTTCTGTGGCGTTGGGTTTTGCAAATTTTTCATGTGAATTTTCTGTGCAGTACATACCAAGAAACATAAATGTCCGCTTTTTGAAAATAGCTAGAATTCACCGTTTACTAGAAATAAATAATAAAACATAATCATATTCTACAGTTGCATCGTTAGTACGCGAAATTTCTGTTACTTTTTAAAGAAATTCGCACTTGAAACCTGTCAAAAAAAGTTGTGTGCGATAAGCATGCCAGTGTATGAAATTTCTTGAAAATAATTTCGTTGCACAGAGACACTAGAATGAATTTTATATCAAATGGTACCTTGTGACTTGTAAAAACAAGACCTTTTATGTTGCTGAGGACGTACTGCTCAGAAAAGCAACATGAAATGTTTACAAAACCCAACGCCACAAAAGTTCTAATCAATAAGAGAGTGACCACCCTTGTTATTTTCATGATGGGAGTTTTAAAAAGCAGTTTATGAATTTGGTCGAAGTTCTCTATAACACTTATCATTGTGCACAGAATTGAAAGTTAACACCACGTTGTTTCCAAAAATAGTCAAATTATAATTTAAAAATTCATTTTTCAATGGTGAATGTCTCCCTGACAAATTGCGCTATAGGTAAAAATTTAATGTTACTATACCTCATTTTTGATAATGAATAATCTCAGAATGTTTTAACGTAAGCTGAAGAACAGTCTGTATATTGAGTTTCGCAGTAGTATGAAACACGCTAATTCTTAATCCCTAATACATATAATTGTATTTGTCAATAACCTCGTTAACAAAGCCTGGACTGTAATAAATTAAAAATTATAGATAAATTCAATTTGCTGGACATATTGGCGTATATATTCCATTTGTGATAAAATTAGCACTTCTGTATTAAAACTTTGTGTAACATTTCACACACGAATGCTCGGTTATTGACTTCCAGTAAAGTAAGTTGAGAATTAGGTAAGTAGTTTTGTGTTTCAATGTCTTAAGAAGTGCTCACCACTTTACCAAGAATGGACTATATTACTGCATTTGAGAAAGATTACTCCCAACAATAAACTATCTTTCCTTTATTTATGTGTTATTTTTGTTACTATTGAAGATCTGTTGATGCATAGCTTAATAATATTATTTTAATCAAATGGAGGATAGGTTTTGTGAAGTTTATGTTGTGTTGAACTTAATCACAGAAGGTTTTATAAATAATTTGAATATGTAAAATTGTCCATTTTTCAGTTTAAATATCTGCAAGAAAATATTTCTACAGTTTTGTATGGTTTCCTCCATTACACCATTCTTTCATTGCGGGCAATTTCTGTACCATGCCAACATAAAATTAGTAGAGATTGACAAACTTTAAACTTTTTCTTTATATATGTTTATCTGCTCAAATTTGGTGAATTTTTAACTTAGATTTTTGACAGGATTCGAAAATATATTTGTTAAAAAATATGCTAGAGTGATCAGATGAGATACTATTATGACAGTGAATACAAGTTTTTATTAATTTTTTAATATTTACGTGTATTTGTCGAACATTCTTACACTACAGTAGTTTGTAAGTGTAACATTCAGTTTTCTCCTGGTCTTTAAATTAGTTATTTTGTGTGTATAAGACTCAAACATGTATGTAAACTGATTTTTGTAAATCTGTTCACATAAATTTTTTTTTCTAAAATGATAAATGCTTAAATAACCCCATTTTACACCTTGGATCCTCAAAATTTCCCAGGGGAGGACCCCAGGACCCCCCCCCCCCGGCTTTCTTTTAGGGGTGGGTGTTCCCCTCAATAACTAAATAAATTTCAGATCTCCTCTTCCAAAAAAATATGAACTTGCGACGCTCATGCATGTCAGTATAGTATTTGAAAGAACGCAGGCTCGATTCCCGGCTCCAGCCATCCTAATTTCGATTTACCGCGGTTTCTCGGAATCGCGTCAGGCGAGTGCTGGGATGGTTCCTCAACAAAGACCATGGTCGATTCTCTCCCAGTTAATGTCATTGCGTCAAGTTGTGTGTCACCGTATCTTATGACTTCGCTGTTGAAGAGACATAAAGCCCACTTACCTTACCAAATGCATTGACGGTGTCCCTGCTGGCCACGTTAATTGTTGTTCCTCTGCGATAAGTAGAGTTGCCCAGATGGTGTATGGCTACTCTACTGCATAACGAGGAGATGGTTCTGAATTGTTGCGTTGTTCACGGGTTGTTGTGGTCCAGCGCTTTGTTACACTGTGTCCTGTCTATTCTCAGTTACCAATCCAGCAAGCCTTCAACATCACTTTGCAATGCATTGTGCTCCACAACTGTTCTTGGCGATGGTTGTCTCGCAGACATGGTAACTTACTTTCATAAACACCTTGTTTACATAAGATGTAATGATACGCAATTTGCGAATTGTATCAACTAAGTAACGTTTACAGACTCCGGAACAACTTATATATACACACACGTACACACATACACGTTATGATATACTTTTCGTGTTTCATTAATTTTTCATAATTCTGTGCTTAGGTTTTTGAAGCTTAAGAGGAGTCATCGACTGGCGCATGGACGGCGTTGCAGCGTGTCACGCGCATTCTTTTCTACGCGGAATAGCTTAACTTATTCATGTTACGTTTATCTACGAAAAGAACACACACTTGCAACTATACTTTCAAAAATTCAGCACGCTTGTTAGAAACATGATTTTCAGGCCTCTCAAAATAGTTTAAAAAAATTTTTTTTATATATTGCTGTAACTCCGAAAATGTTACCTGAATTCGTAAAGTGCAAAGCGAGAGGTATGCGTTGGTCTTTGCTTCATACTATTCAAAAATAAAATGTGTTCACCGATTAAAGTCCCGTAGGAAAAAGACTACAACGAGAACCTTGCACGCCAGTTTGGCGTGCTGCGAATAGAGGCGATATGCTTCTCGTCAAGCGTGGGACACTGGCTCTTATCGCTACGCTGTTCCCACATGCCAAAGGTGGAAATTCGACACCGAAGAAGACTCCTAAGAGTAGTCTTTGGGTTTAGTATGATGGTTCTACCAGTTATGCGCAATTTCCTGCCAACTTGAGGGTATTTTATTTGAAGTGTATGGAATGTATAAAAATAAAATTCAGAAGTTTTCAAGTACTGTACACTATTAGAAAAAAAGCATGGATAGCCAATTGTTTCGGATAAAAACTGAAGGAGGGACGAACTTTAGGTTTCCTACCTAGGGCGCTAAATTACCTTGCATTTACCCTTTACTTGGTACAAAGCAAATTATTATTACTTATTGACTAGTATCTAGGATGTTCCCATGTTCATCATCTCAATTTTTGTTAGCTATTAGGCTATGACGGCCGCACTTGTAGTGACATTTTCGTTGTGTATGGTCTATGTTGTCACAAACTGCTCGTTTCATTTTGATGCAATGGAAATGTATTGTTGCGTGTTGGCCGGGCAGCAGGCACAGTACATCGTGCTGGGTGGACAGCTCTGTGAGTCAACCAGTGATATCATTGGGTTTTCGCAGCTATGTCGCAACTCCCGAGAGACGTCACTGGGATGCCCCGATGACGCCAGTGCGAATACGTGATTACCAACAGGTACGACCGAGGAAATGTCTGTTTTTAGACCACAGGTCACCATGTTTCATCAGCCATTGACGTCACTGTAAGGGCCGTATAAAAGCCTCGGTACTGCGCAACATGAGTCAGTCTTGTGGAGTCTTGAAGAGCCAGTCTAGTACTGTGCAGTCAGTCTTGTGGAGTTTGGAAGTGAGAGTCGTGACGAGTCAGTCGGAAAGTGATAGTCGTGGAGAGTCTGGAAGTGAAGAGTCTGTCAGTCTTGTGGAGTCTTAGTAGTGAGTCGTGAAGATGAAGTGAGACCGAGAGTGGTGTGAGCAGCGCCCTTAGGGGCGGTGTTGCCACTGGGGCGGCGATGGACGTCGTGAGAAGTGACGGACCGAGAGGAGACACTGGCGGCGGTGCAGAGATGAGGACCCAGCGCCTTGGGGGCGGAATCACGACGGCATCGAGACTGATGTAACATCGGCGAAACTGACAAGGTGTGGCATCACGAGGATGGCAACACGGCAGCGGTGGTCGGTGTCGAGTCTGAGTAACATCAGCACCCTACAGAAGGGACACTCAACACTCAGGTGTTGTGTCGGCGCGGCTGAGCTGATGACGTGTAGCGTCTCGAGGATGGCAACATGGCAGTGGTGGTTGGTGTCGAGGCTGTGTGACGCCAGCGGGCTGCAGGGAGGACGAACAACACTTTTGGTGTTGTGTTGGAGTGCTGCAGAGGTGGTGAGCTGTGGAGAACAACACTGATGGTGTTGTGTCGAGGAGGGCAGTAACTGGCTACTTGAGGAGATTGTCTACCTGGAGATTCAAGAGAAGGAGTGCTTCGAGAGTTCGCTATTGGTCCTGCTCGGAGGAGGTGCTGAACTTGTGCAGAGAGGCTGGTGAGGACATCTTGGTGATGTCAGGAAGACGTCTTGGTGACGTCGGAGTCTACTGTGAGGCTACAGGCACATACCTTCGGAGCAGTACTGGGTGAGACAAGAGGGCTTCTGCTGCGGGTCGACAGGTGAAGAAGGAGGTACGCGACGGGAGTCGAACCGAAGACTTCAAGAGTGAAGACAGTGGTGCACTCTGGGTGCTGCACTGTACATGGCGAGCCATCCTCCCTTATGACTGTTAACGTTGTACATTGCCACTAGTTGAGAGACTGTTGATTGGATAAATGACTGAGCTGTTGTAGTGATTTGTAGCCTTTAATTTATTAATGGTAATATTCTTGTGCTTTAATTGTCAAAGTTAATTAATATTCTGTGGCACAGTACTAATTGTGTGCATAATTAATTGTGTTGTGAGAGTTATAGTTGATTACTGTTTTGTGTATTTCGTAGCTTTGTGAGCTATTAAATCCAGTACTTATTTTAACCCTTTTATTTATAATTATAAGACCTCTATCCCAAAAGAACTCATGGGAATTGCCCAAATGAAAAGTTTGTGCTCTAAACTTGTAACAGTATTATATGCTTGTTTACGATAATTGGCAACAAAGTCCCTTGTTTTTAAGTATCTATGTAGACGTAACATTTTTTTTTGATAAACGCTAGTCAACAAAAAATAATAAATAATAAGACTTGAAGCTCTTCCCGTCACTCAACTCCTGAATATTTGTTCAACTTGCTACACAGAGGTTGTATACAGCGCCATGCGTGTTCTGAAAATTGTCAAATTTACAGAAGAACAACATGTGTATTATAATGTTTCTAGGCAGTTAAGGAGTGATGTATCAAACTTGCCTGTTGTGCTATCGTTGGCTACACGAAATTATACCACATGTTTTTTAGTAAAACATGTTTCGATATTTTCCTAAAGAGCATAATCGAGAGATAACAGTGCAAAAGTATCGTTACGGGTATTGTAATTTTCACACACCGCAACTTTGTCATACTAATTTCTTTTCATATAAACGGCATTATAGCTGAACTAATTGCGTATACACTCTTGTGTCTAATTTTCCGATTTCCGTATTTGTTATTGTAAAAATTATGTATTGGTGTAGTGATAGCTATTGTGATATATGTGTCGCAGTAGTTTTAAGCGTTACAAATATTTATTTAGCTCGTGATTCTTATTTTAAATAAGTTCCTGCGGTATTGTTTCTTTTTTAACCTTCCATATTTAGCCTTGTACACAAATAATGTTGTATAATAAAACGTAGATACGTTTGCGGAAATGTTGCGCTAATGTTTGGCCAAGTGGAAACTAACAATTTATATTATTCCTTTGCGTTATAATATATTACTTGGAATAACGATAGCGTGTATAAGATAATGTTCTAACATAACCGCATGAATTAATCTATAAGTTTTCTGAAACGACAGTTTTGAGTGCGCACAAATTTTAATGAATTTTGTAGTGTACCAGAAAGGTTATCTATTTATATTTTTTCTTGTAAATTATATTTTCACAATATAAATATAATTTTGACAGATTCTTTCCAAATGGCTTTATCTCTCGTCGTTTATAATACACAATGTAATGAATACTGTGGAACGTTTTCGTATTAAATAATTTACTACCATCAATATATGTTTTATATTCGTAAACTACGCCCTGGATAAAATCCACATTAGTATTTGAAAATGAATACAAACTTGCGTTTACATTGCTACGCATACGGGAAGTGTATTTCAGTTACCATTCCGTCCGTCTTCATGGCGCGTCGGTGCTGCTCCTAGCTTTGCTTTGCATCTCCCTTAGTAATAGGTGAGAGGAAAGATATGTTAGCATGGTCCAGATGGAGCATGTCGCTGGGAATCGTAGCTAAACAAACGCTTGACGTGGCTATGAACAATATGGCCGACGAACTAAAAAATTGAGGAAATATTAATTAGCAGGTGTGTAAACAGGGCTAAAATATAGAGTTTTCAACCTTAAAAATCAAAAAGAGCCTAATACATTCATTTACCTTAAAAATACCGGTCTGATGTGTACTTTTGATGTTAAAGCAGTATGGCGCCTGGCTAATATGCTGATTACACTCCCCTCGCCATTCCGACCTTATGCTATCCCCGTGGATGAGAGGGTTAACTCGGTAAGTAGGTGGGGTTGCTATGTGACTACAGAGATGCAGCTGGCCGAGTGACCTTGAAGACCGCCCCCACAAGTGAGTCAGAGCGATCCAAAGAGCTACCAACTGATGTTAACAATTCGTGAGATGAGATATCAACAAGACGTAGTTAGGTACCCCCTACCCCTCCACCGCCCCATGTCTCATCCCTTCTGCTGTCTGTTACCCGTCACTTAAATTTTCTGTTGTCTAGCCTCTATTCATTCAATATAAGCACGAGAATCATTGCATTTTGGGATTGAGATTGAAGTGAAATGTATATGTTCAAAAGACCAAATGTAACATTGAATCATCATAAAGAATAAAGATAGATACTTTCTCATTATTCGTGAAGAGTAGTTATAATGGCTGAAATAAATGAAGTGAAATGAACAGTGACTTGTTTAGTTTAGATCTGAAATACCAGTTGTTTTCAGATTTTAGTGGCACTATTTCGTCTAAATTTCACAGTTCAGTAACAAAACGCGTTTTTTTTCTTTTAAAGAATCTATTAGACATGCATTTTCAAAAATGTTATTTGAAAAGTCGTGTTTAGCACGCCAGGTAGTTAATTTTCAGAAAGTAAACTTATGTAATTATTAATTTTATATTTCTTAGGGCTGTGTGGGTTGATTATTATCATTCAAAGAAACAGTATCTTTATCCAGCGCCAGCAGCGAGTCCATTATTTTCATTTTGTGTTGACTGTCTTATTAGGCTAATTTTGAGGGCAAGTTACATAACACAAGCAGATAAGAAAGTCTCGTTTCTATTTACTTTCAAATGCCTACTTAGTATGAATCGAGTTGCTATTATGCATGTGTGTATTGCACACTTTAAATAATCTAAAACCTTTAATCTGTGCTTTCGAATATTACATAATTAAAAGTATTAAAAAAATGACAACAGAAAGAATTTATCGCCTGAATCACAATAGAATATTTTTGAACATTTCATGATTATATTTGAGGTTTCTCTACAGACTAGGCGTCAGGATATTCAAAATGGTAGAATAGCATAACGAAATAACGACGAAATAAATAATGCCTTTAATATAATTTACTAATACTCCCTTGCTTAGTGTTATGCTAACGTCGCTCAACATTATAACATAGAAGACATTTTTCGACTGATTTGTTATAGTGACCATGTCACAAAACTTAGAGAGCGTCATCCCAGTCCTAGTAAATTGAAATATTATTATTGTATGTATTCACGTTTTCATTGGCCATTACATACACAATACAGTCACTAATATAATGGATAAAGTCATGTGTTTCATTTTTAAGCAGTACATTTCTCTGTGTTATGTATGTAAATACAGTAAAACTTGGTCAGTACGTACATGTCCTAGTAAAAATACATGTTGCGAATGATCTGGTACCTGATGCAACAAAATTACTATTTCAGGAGTTGTTTAGTTCGACAAGTTCCAATAGTTCGGACAAACTCGTGACATAATCCATAATATGATTTATGAGCTAAGGATTCATTCTGATACAGTAAAATTATCTATAACATGTAACATTTTCGTCGTGTTCAACATTATCTAACCAAAATTGTATGTTCAGTCGCCTCAAGGAAATTGGAGTTTTGTTCTATGATGATCCAAGTACATTTTACGTGTCCTAATTAACTATGTTAATTTTTTATTTTCTGTAACAGTAAACAACCAAACTTTTGATATGGCTGGTATTTTTACAATCCGTAAAATCACATAAGGCGCCTCCTCCCCGTAAGAAATATGTTTCTAAATCCGCCACGGCTTACCCCACATTTTCATTACACGTAAGAATAAGATTGGCATGCAGGATACTTGAACCCTGAAAATATAGCTTATGTCTTTGGAGCAGATAAGTGATTTTTTATATAATTTTAGAGATCACCCTCTGGCAAAAGTTGTATCTTTGTAAACATTGTATTTACGAAAGGGATGTTAACATTTGAAAGCATTACTATGGCGAGCGTGCGGCATTGAGAGAACTGTACTTTCTCTGGCCCGAGATGTGTGAACGGTGCTCCACGTCCGGCCAGCATCTTTGGCATGCAACCGGCCGGTATGACGTCACGTGAAAAGCAGTTAGGCTCGAGGTGACGTCAGGCGGGCCAGTGTGCCTCCGATATAGGGCGGCATAGAAGGGATTCCAGGACATGTTTGTCTGCCCGCTGCTAGCTCAGTTATGTCACGTGACTAATCCTCGGCCCCGAGAATAACACGCGGCACTTGCGTTGTGCGGCACGAGTAGAGGTGGGTGGACATTTTTATCAGTCCTCAACCTCTTTCTCTCTGCTGCTTCTTAGGCAATGCGTTGTTAGAGTAGAAACATGCTTGGAATGTGTCAAGAAAATGTAACGCTAATAGAATAAAGGACACACATACATAGCGAAGTTATTCCATCTCTTTTGAACTGCGAACAGAAGGCCTACTCAGGACTCTACACAATACGATAACAACAGGATACACAGAGAGCTGAGTGCCTATTATGTAACTTTTCAGTCTCTTATACGATTTTTGTACAAAGATAGTTAGTGGATAACTATCTTTACGACGAGAATTCGCATTCTGTAAATAAATATAACGCCGTGACTGTCTTTCAATAGTCTCGTGACTCTCTTGAAATAAAGATCGGGTCCCAGTGTGTTGTTACGAGACCAAGTTCATGAAAATGGCCGACATATTTAAGTTGTATTGTACGACCATCCTCGTTGAAGCTTGGAATGAGACAGAAATGCATAATTTTATTTTCCTTTTAATAATGTAACACGTTTCGTGGTTAATAGGTCAGTGTAATATAACTTCAATTGCCGACGCAAACGACAAACCCGATATTTATATGAAATGAGTCACAAAGTCCTTTGAAAGACAGTCATAGCGCCATTTTTAGTTACAGAATCTCGTCAAGTTAGTTACCAACTAACTGTCTTTGTATAAAGAGCGTATAAAAGACTGAAAAATTACGGAATAGACTCCTGGGTGGGAACAAGAATATAAATTTAAATGTTAGATTATATCTGGTGGAGCTTAGTCACCTGCAGATATGCACATATACCACCGTTGACATTTTTATCTCGGTAAGCTCTACGTTGTTTTAGGTTATTTAAGGCTAGTTTTTTCAATACCTTGAAAACTGTGAATAAATAAGTATTTACATGCACAAAAACACTCGAAAGTACATACTCAATTTTTTTATCTGCGTTTCAATTCCTGGAGTTATATTCTCTTTTTCTGAATGTCGAAAATGGTTATCCGATAGCGGTATTCTGAATGATAACTGAGCCATTTGCAAAGAATAATTTAACGTTATAATAAATCCCTATTATTGCTTGCGTTGGGTTAGTTTAGGTGTCAGTGTAACTGGGGTTAAACAGAGTTGCAACTAGTTTTTTGGATCTTAGTTTCTTCATTTGAGCACAAATTCGTAACTATGGCCCGTGCCACCTTACCAGCGCTGAAAACCTCGCGGAGCTGATCTGAATCTCTTCACTCCACTCACATATTCTACTCTTCAGGATGCTTAACTTTTCTGTCAGTCAGTGCTGCACGAAGTCTTTCCCTTGCGAAAAACAAATGTATCCCCATTTTGCTAGAACTATCCATGCCAATTTTTTTAAACCCTTAGAGTAACAGTGAAATTAATGTGTGGACTATAGAATTTGAACTTCATCTTGTTTAGAACTCGCACATGTTCACACGTCCTATTCGATTAAGAAACAAATAAATACCGAAAATGACAGTTCTTACACCAACAGGAAAAATTTCTACACACCTTAATAAATTACAGCTGTATTTATTACAAAACTACTTGCTGGTATAAAGTAATAACACTTTGTAATCTATAGGCTACTTATTATTATTTCCTGTAGGACTTACAAAGCAATCGTATCACCACCGCAAAACTTCTGGCACCATTTGTTTAGCAGTGACCACAAACGATATTAATTTCGCGTGTACGTTTTGCTTTTGCTTGGTCGCTTGGTTCTTCGCCGTGTCGATTCGGATGCTTTTTGTCCTCTCTTGAAATAGCTTAGCTAATCCTAACTCGGATCAAGAAAGCACTTGCTCAACCGCAGTGATAGTTTTAAGGAGTCTTGGCCGTGCACGCTAAACGTCTCTTTCATGTGGTACGGATGTTTGAGCCATGGTGTCTCGCGCCCAATCCCTGCGCAATTCTAATGTAAAAGTACAGGATAGTTTGGCATGTTTTAACAAGCTTACTTTAGCAACAGTTCAACACTAGATTTATTCCAGTTTTTGTACGGAGAAGTAGGTCTAATCAGTGATAAAATACTGGACTCGCGCTCGGGATAGCCCGAGTTCGATTACCAGCCGGATTTATCTCCTTATTTCACTTTTCATCAGTGATTTCTGGCTATGGCTGATTCCTTCACCGTTTACTGTCTGTCAGAGACAATGGTCCCGTCTCGACCTCCCAGTCGGCAAGATGTCGAACTCGAATACCTTATCTTCCATGTCAATTTTAGAACACTACGGAATTATCCTACAGTGATAAGATTGATACCATACGATAACTACATAAGCTGTCAAAGGGTTCGCCTGTGGTTTGAAGTTTTCCAAAGGCTTGCTGTCTGTTCTTCCGGAATTTTCATTATTTTTATAACGTGCAAAATTATGATGATAACCTTACGACATTTGAGCTGGGTTTCTCTCGTTGTTTGAGGAAGACATTGAAAATGTAGTTGATTCAATAAACTAAATTTATAATATAGTGAACTTCTGCAATGATTACAACAAATCTTGTCTGCACTATAAAATGTTTTGTGAGGTCCGTATTGATGAAACATTCTGTGGCCAACACAAAACCGCTTTTTCTGTGTGGTCTTTTAAAATACATCACAACCTTCACGATTTCCAAAATGTTCCAACAAAGCTAAGTTTGGAAAAAAAAATGTTCCTGAATATCCCGAAAATTTCTAAAACATTTCGAGAAAAATTGCATATGTTGTAATTGTAGTCCCCGAGCACTAATCCCATTATAATGGGTTTGCACTCTTCTGGAAGGCCGTCTAACAACAAAGCTCCTACCCACTCGTCCGAAATGTCACACTTGAAGTCCGTAGACGCTGTGCAGATTATGTGATCTGGTTGACATATTCTTCAACTGAGCTGCATCTGTCCAGGCGAGTCAATATTAGCTGACACGACAACTCTATCCTCCTGGTAAGGCCAGATTCTTCAAAGAGTGTCTGGATCGTGTCCCAAACATGCTTCAATGTTTCACGCTTTTCTATATGGCTTCGACGTTTCACACATTTCTCACAACATTTCGACTTTGACGGTTCCTTGGACGATGTCCCGTTGATCTTTTGAGCAAGGCTTTCTTGTGGAATTTCCACGACCCGTAGTTTTCCCATCCTTTGAGTTTATTTACAAAGTGTTGCACGCTAGACGCCACGACGGTTTACCGACGCGTATGTGGGCCCATAACCCTTGTTGAATATATGTTAGGTTTCAAATGATAATACATTAAGCGTTAGTTAACTCAGACGGATTATTATTTCATTTTTAAGTACACATCCGAACGTGGCAACATCATAACCAACTACGAGAAACACAAAAACAAGTAGTAGGTACACCTCTAGCCAAATGAGCTTCTAAACAAGGTACGGTTTTAAACAATTCTTCACTTTCCTCACTAATTCTATCGTTTGTGATTGCCTCGACAGACAGGTGGTTTATGAACTCTGTACTCGAACATTTGACTAGTTTCAGACAAGGGAGGTCTGTGAAATCGGAGCCATGTGTAGCTTCATGGACAGAATTTAATTGAAACTATGTGCTGAAGTAATGATGGTAAGGGGGGGGGGGGGAATTGAGGGGCGAATAAAATGAAGACTGTATGATAGC
>PNEQ01017272.1:0-113468 GCA_003012365.1 Medauroidea extradentata | reverse complement strand
CCATGTTTGGTCCCATGGGCAGCTGTACATATTTAATTTCTACAGTAGTGCAAATCAAGTGATATTTAACATCCTGAAAACAGGTTTCAGAGCTGCTCATAGTTTTCACGTGCGCGTTTTCTCCCACTCGTGACGGGGAGGTGAGAGGCGTCGTGCGACGAGGCGATAAAAGCAGCTATTTGCCGCCAGGCTGTGGAGACCTGCCCTGACAGTCATGTTGCTCGCTGGACCGGTGCTGTGGGATGTGAGCATGATATAGGGGAGGGGGATGAGTGTGGTTGGTCTAGGATGAGAGCAAGGACTAGGGACGTAGGCTGCAAGCAGAGCGGCCCACACGCGGCCACTTGACGGCCAGACAGGCAGTCTGATCAGACCACTTTCAGGGTCGCAGCATCCTGAGCCGCCGCTCTCACACACACGCCTTTCTAGTCACTACTATTTTAAGGGGGAGTGTTAAACTATTTTATTGTATTTCCGGTTTTTGAGCCATAACATTTAGTCGAATTCTATTATCAAAATTTTATCTTCGATAGAGTATAGGACACATTCTTGGTAAACGGCTTAACATAAATAATAATAGAATCTTTCATTAATTTGTCATGCAGAATCATTGCAAGAGAATTATAGGTTAATTTTTAGGAATTCTCTTCCAACGATTCTGAATGAAAAATTAATGAAAGATTCTATTTTTATTCATGTGAAGCAGTTTATCAAGAATATAGCCCATGCTTTGTCGAAGAGAAATTTTTAATAGTACACTCAGAATGAATGTTACGACTCAAAAAGTGAGAATACAATAACAGTGTTTAAACAGTTATTCATATTTAACATTTATCTTAATGGCAGATGCTTCTTGAGGGCAGTTGCGTGGTGTACATACTAAACTAATTTAAATACACTTCTGAGAATACCGAGGACGGGGTGTATCAGACTCGCATTCGGGTTTAGTTCCTAGTCCGACCGTCCTGAACTAGCTTTTTCTTGGTTTTCCCTGATCACTACAGGCGAATAATGGCCAGTACTTATGGTTCATGGCCAATTCCTGTCCCATTTTCTGTCCGAGACATTAGTTCGTTTCTGATGACCTCGCTGTTGAAGAGATGCTAAGTTCTACTACCTACCTACAGTAATGGATTATCCGAGATCGGAAGGCACCTTAGCGACCTCGACCAACAAGGTTGCCTTATGAACCCTCCTTAAGAATATCTGACTTTGTAGGTAATACTCAAATCACTACTTAACTTTGCACTTTAATCAGTTATACGTATCGAGGTCAGAACGTGTAAAGGTGACGATGTTTTCTGACTCTCTGTGGGTACCGAGCTCAATGGTGATCGTTCTGTGAACATAATACCCAGCCATTCGTGAGATTTTTCACCTTCACTCCTCGGTACGGTCTGAGTTTTAGCTCATTTATTATTTATCTCACCAACGTATACGTAGAACCTCTAAGGACAGAAAGTTCAGAATAAGGCTCGAGATGCGATTTCATACCACTGCTGTGCTGAAACATTTAGGTTTGGTTGAACCAACAAAATGTATATTTCTGTATTTACAGACAAATTAGTGTATTCAAATCAACCAAATTTTTACTGTCAAGTACAAGTTATTTGTCAACTGTACTACATAGCTTAGTTTTCTGGGCCAACTATGTTGGGTTTTAGTAATCAGTTCAGACGGCAAAATATTTTGTTATATATTTGACATTATTCAGACAAGTATTTTGTAAACAAACGAATAAGTTGGAACCTGTAATAACCTATATTTTCAGAACCTGTCTAGGGCCTTGCACCAACATGGAAATGTGCGAAGACAAGTGGCACACACGGCTCGGCCGGTTCCTGGATGTTCTGGCACATGACTCTGCTTTCCTGGCCTACGCGTTCAACGGATCTGTCGCCCATCGAAGTCGTGTAATCTGTTGTCAACCGTTGATTCGCCTGTCACATGACGTTTGCGGCTACAACAAATTAACTTTTGAAATGCATCAAAGCAGCGTGAGCTAAGATATCCTATATGGATATCCAAAATTGCTGTCTCTCACTGCCACGTCGTGTAACGATGCTTTGGTTACCTCTCGTCAGTGTTGCAGCCGCACAATACTGACATTATTTTCTACGCGGTCTGCTTTGCTGCAGTTGTAATCAAGTAATTTTGTGTGTGATGGTTTTTCTGTTCAGCTTATCTGGTTACGGAAGCTCGTATCCTCCTTGGTACAGCTATTTTAATGGCCAGTAGTAGTAAGTGTCAAGCCAATTTTGGCAACGTACTGCCACTGTACATTAATTTTTTCGCAATTACATCACGTAGTTTTTCTTCTACAGCAGCTGAAACACTTGCGTCTTGTTCGGGACCGTTACTACATTGTACCGAATGTTGCTCTGAAAGTAAGAGAAAGCACATTTTCCTCGTAAGGTTAGCAATCATTGCCCTACGCTTGTAGGCAGTGACGGCTCGAGGGTTGTTGCCAGGGAGCGCACAAGTTGCCGAGAACTGTACGTTCCTGTGAACGCGCCGCTGTATACCAATGACCATGAAATATCTACTGGTTGCTTATTGTGTTGTGACCGGTCAGTGGCACCTACATACCCTTGTGTTAGTCGCTGTTGCGTCAGCTAACACACAACCCTGCACAGTTTTCTACTAATTGTGCCCTCCCTTGCAACAACCTACGAGCCGCCACTGCTTGTAGGGTAAATTATGCAGCATGTATAGGTAATTACCAAGAGTCTCTGGGATCTCGAAGACGGTGTGATGAAAATGCCACCAATTGATCTTGACGGATCTGTGTTCGGTCCTTGTCGGAACCCAATTTCGAATTTTTACGTATAAACATTTTGTGGACGTTGCTGATGACCAGTAGTTTTTTTTCCTGGGTATCGGTTACTCCTGAATGTCCTCATTACTGCGTTACATTATTTCTTCATTCACTGGTCTAATTTAATAACATGATTTAATGTATGCTACCTTTCTGGTAGGTGTGATGTCAACTAGTATAAGCTACGTATTGCGATACAAATTATCATAGTTACAATTAAGGGTTTCCCCATAGAAAAGTATACATTACAAGGGATTCAGAACGTTCCATAAGCTATAATTTCACGCGCCTGTTCATGATCAAAGGCGCCAGGTAAACTTTCTGCAAGGCGGAAAATGATGTGCATTAATATCGCAGCCTCTTCCTTCTCGTAGAGGAAAAGTAGTAATAATCTATATCTGCCTTCGGGCGCGGTTTCGTTTCCTGGTAGAAGCAACCAACAGACAGGATAGTGGCTCGGCGTTTTAATAGTAACCGCACCATCGTTCAATCGAAACTGTAGGGAAAACTCCTCACATTTTGTTGGTACGATTGGACGGTTATTGATAAGATCATCTGTGCAATGGAAGTGAGGAGGAAACAAAAATACCCAGAGAAGGTAAAAAAAAAAAAACTCTTATGGCACCCTCCTCCCCATCAAGTTAGAATCCCCGCGCGGAGAATTCGTGGTTAATTGGTGGCAACGATCTAACAAGGAAAACAACGATAATTGCACGGCCAATCATAACTGTGCCCAAAATAAGTAATTTTGGGAGCCAAGTGTGATACATAAATGCACACACACATTTTTATTGAGGCTCTTTTACGCACTAACTAGTTACGCCTGTAATATTTTCTTACCATTTAATGCTATTCCGCTACAAATGCATATATTCAGCCAGTCTAACAATATAATGTAGGTTTAATATTAGCTAAACGAAATATGATTTTATTGCTTTGTTAAACACAACTTTGTATTCAGCAATAGAACAATTTGTTTTCGTGTAATTTTCGTACACTATTTAGTGAAATAACAGCAAACTTCACTGATATGAATACCACTGGTACATGGTACTTTAGTTCCACGGTAGAAGGTTCCAACTCCTTTAAAGTGGTTACAAAAGTAAATAACATCACATAGACACCCACGGTCAATGGAATAGCAGATTGTGCTCTGGTATATACAGTATACTGAAGTCTAACTTGTCACAAAATAATGACACGAATTTTTCAGGTCCCTAAGCTACGTCAATTAATCTTGAAATCTGCCGTGCCTAGCTCTTGCCTGACTTCGTCTAACTTAGGCTGCGGTCACATTGGATGCAGAACTGCTTCACTTAAACTTAAACATGTTCAGCTTTATGGAGCGGTTACATGAACTCCGAATGAGTTCAGATCGCTGTCTCTTCTCGTTCAAAGCAAACTGGTTTCATGAGTAGTTTCGAACTACATATCTTCTATGCTTATCTCCTATTGGCAGTGGCGGCTCGTGGTTGTTGCCAGTTAGGGCTGCAGTTGCCAAGAGTTGTACATTGTTGTGCGCTGGTTGACTCTACAGCCACTGACACGCTGATGTGCAGGTGCCCCTTACTACTGAGTGGTCACAACACATCTAGTGGCCAGCAAATATTTCACGGTCGTTGGTCTACGGCGCGTTCATCAATAGTGTACGGTTCCGACTATATGCCGCCCCACCTGACAACAACCCACGAACCGCCGCTGCTTTGAGTAACGATCTGTTTAACAAATATGGCTGATTTTGGTCCGGCATTTAGCACTTGTTAAATTATATCCACTTTTAGGTGTAAAATATTTGTATTCACTTTACACACACAGCAACAATACAGTTATATGCAATGTCATAATTAAAATGTCACGAATGTTGAGTGTAGATGTGATGATAATTAAATATTGAACAATTAATGTTCCAAGTTTGTTGAGGTTAGAAAGTACGTTGAGTTTATTCTGTTTAGTTGTGTAACCGCAAACACGCTTTACTTTAAACATGGCTGCCGAGTGTATTTAACTAAACAAGTTCTGACCGTGGCCTTAGTCAACTTCTTTGACGATCTTCTGTCACTGCACGGAAGAGAGCCAATCAGGAAGGCCCCACGCGAGTTCTTTGGTTTTATTTGTCTTCGTATTATTTTGTGAAGTGTTTACCTACCTAACTATTGGTAGTTTCACAGTGTCACGTCCATTGTGTTGTTATTAGATCCGTTACACTGTGATGGATGTTCAATGTGGCAGAATTATACGCAATGGTTTCTCAAGTAAATCTTTCGGAAATACTTACAGGCGTTGGACCCGTTTTTTTTTTTTTTTTTTTTTAAATATTTGTGCCAAACACTGTTCAACTTTTGCACATCAGATAACACGTCATTCCTCCAAATAAAAAAATATTAGGCCCCAGAGTTTTTGCATAATCACTCATCAAAGTCACACAATTGCTATTGCAGTGTTGCCAAAATAAAAAAAAGTCATTAAGTAATAAATTCATAATTACTGGAACTGAAAGACAGTGTATCAATGCATTTTATGACATGTTTGATGAAAGTTAGTTTTGGAAATTTCAGTAGTAGCCAAAAGTAAAAGTTATGCAAAAATTTACTCATTTTTATAAATTTTTAAAAAATACAAAACTGTATCGCTTTGATTTTACAAAAGTGTCTTGAAGTTGCTCACATCATTAAGTATCAATACGAATTATCTTGTTTCTGCAAGTTAATTATTTTTTATTATTTTGGCTACACCGCAACTGCCATTTTACGACTGATAGGTGATTATGCTAAAACTGTGGCACCTAATTTTTTTTATTTGGGGAATTGACATGTTATCTGATGTGTAAAATTTAACAGTGTTTGGTACAAATATAAAATTTTGAATTGTTACGGATACCAACGTCCGTAATAAACCTGTACTAAGTGCAGTCTCGGCGTTTGAAGCTACTCGGTAAACCTGATAACACATCATATCCGTTCATTTTTTGTAATTTGGTTCCTCGACCAAATAAACCTGCACACGCGTCTAAACACGGCTAACTACTTGTTTATACAGTTGAGTCGAAAATGCAGAACTTCGCCCGCATTTGTTATCCGGTTCATTGCGTTACTTGAAAGGAAAGAACGTGTTCACTGGATCCAGCGTGATGAATTCGCTGTGCACACAGCCATTTTCACAATGACAATGTTTTTTTTTTCTTCCTTGTGATTTTCAAGGGCTTGTGTGGCCGTCCCGTTCAACGTAAACCATCAACAGTGAGACACATTGTTGCTATTTTATGCACGCACGATTCTGAAACTCTTCGCGCAAACATTCTTTTGCAGCCAGCATTATAACTTGACTGAACGTAATATTTTAGAATGGACACCAGTTCTAGCAATTTTTATCGACATATTTTTATTCTAGATACTTTTTTCTTATTTTGTACATAAAATGTGACTTAATTTTGCTCTTACAAAACTTTTTTCTCTCTCACAGTTTTTGCGTAATGATTGACTCGTAAACGTCAAAATTTGCATTTCACGGTGTTTTGTGCGTCACTAAAACCAACTGACATACCAAGCTGAAAAATGTACATTGAATAACGATATTATATATAGGCTACAAGGTTGTCCTCTATAAAAACATTTTTTTTTATTTTTAACAAATTCTTGAATTCTTAAAATTTTAAATTTTAAATTCCAGCATTTTTTGTTTCAGTACGAAAATATTTTATTTATTTGTTAGTTTTTGTTTTATATATGAGGCCTTGTAACCTAAAACACCGTTATTCTCTGTAAATTTTTTAAGTTTGGTATGTCAGTTGGTTTTAGTGGCGTTCATAAAACTGTAAAATGAAAATTTTGACGTTGACGAGTCATTGCGTCAAATTCATGAGGGATAAAAAATTTCATAAGATTAGAATTTAGTCACAATTTACGTTTTAAAATAAGAAAAAAATATCTGATAAAAATATATACATGCGTTTAGTTTTCACAAGATGGGCCAGAATAAGTGTGTTCTGAAGTAAGTCTGGGCGGTGTGCCGTTGCTGTTGTGCATAATATTCAAAGATATTCGTCACTGTTTTACGAAAAATATTCAATTTAAAATAGACGTGACGATATTTTATCGGCACCTTAGTTTTCTGTCTGCAATTTGCTTGAAATGAGTTGCAGCGATTTGACGGTAATTTATTTTTTGATGAAACCCGCATCATATTGTACAGTTTATCTACACAAAGGAACCACACTTCAGACAGTGTTTCTATAAGTTTAGACATTTAACATGTTTACTAAAAACATGATTTTGGAGCCCTTCAAATCTGCTAAAAACTAATTTTTGAGACCGCCGTACCTAGAAAAATAGCACCCAGATTCGGAAAACACAAAGATGGAAACATGCGTTGGGATTAAAGCCGTCATTATCACGAAAAATGATAAGGCAACTGCTTAAAGTCCCACAGGAAAATAAATAATAGTAAAGCATTGCATGCAGTTGAGTGTAATGCATGTAGAGGTGATACTACATTACATAACGCCGGCCAGCGACACCCTTAGCTCCGATTTTATGCGCGGTCTATCTAGATAGGCATATTAAAGCTATGTTTTGAACGCTGGTGGTATAAGATGGGTATAGCGCAACAACGGAATGAAAGGACGGAGAAAACGGGAAATCTCACGAGAAAAACCCGCCGGTCAGTTGCAACGTCCGCCACGATTCCCGCATGCCAAAATATGGAATGACTTCTACTGGAAATCGAACTCGGATCGCCAAGGCGGGAGGCGAGAGGCCTGCCCACTACACCACAATACTTTTGGCTCAGATCTCGCGTGCAACGTAGTGAAGTAACTCAACTGAAATTTTATTTTGAAACATACTGGTTTAAAGTTGAGTAAATTGTTAACTTAATGTAAGTTCTCTTTTAAATTGCAAGTAGGCGCATCCGCACGACGAAGGCGAATTGTTATATACGTATTTTATTGAGTTCTGTTCTCTGTTCTTATTTTGTTTGGATTTTTCATCGCTTACCGTTTGCAAGGAAAAATACTCGAACATTTTTGTGAGACTTTTTGCAAGTTGAATAGCATTAGCAATGTGCTGAGAGTTTTTTTAATTACTTAACTTGTTTGCCTTTCACATTTCCTGAAGCCTTTTTAACGTACGATACGAAATCAATATAGAACTGACTGAATTATTCTTCTCGATTTAGGATAAAATAACTGCAACTATAGTAAGCTAATAATATCAAGTGTAAGGCATTTTGTCTTCCATACGGTCAGCTCCCGAGGTGAATCTAGACGTGAAAATTCCTGTTATGATTCGTTGCAACATCTCATCTGGAGAGAAGGGCCTTCTAACCGAACACCGAACGTATTTGGTTGGGGCGTGGATGTATATAATGTTTGAGGAATAGCCCCCTCCCCCTCTAAAATTAGAGCTGAGTCCGCATCTGAACGTGATACTCCTCACCCTAGCCCCCGCTCCCCCCCCCAACCCGCTCTTGGACTTGTTATCGAAACGGTGAACTCAGCAGTGGGTGATAGTGACTAGTGACTAACAACTGAACAACCATGGTTTCTGGGAAGATAAAGGTTGTAAATTGATTGTTAATATGTGTTTGATACCCGTTATTAAATAATCTGCACTATTAATCACAGACGCTGGCATACATAATTTTAATAACAAACACTAGTTGTTAAACAAGAGGAGGGAGAGAGAAAAATAAGATTAAAAAAATTCGGAAAGGGGGGACAAGAGAAAAATCGATTAGCCCGTCTACACGGGTTGCCGAAAGTGAGTAACATTCCTCAAGGTCCTTTTTTATATGTGTCTTGAACTTGCTACGTCATTGGCTACTTATCGAGTACTCTTGATGTTTTGTGAGGCTTAATGTTTACGAACTGTCAGACAACAATTTTGCTATCAGATAGCACAGTTGACACGCTGGTTATTCTTCTCCTTGATTGATATTATTATAACATATAAGAGACGTGAATCAACGTCGCCCTCAAGTAGTTACGTACCAATTACTTCGTAGACAGAGCACACATAACGTACGTCAGTGTATTGCTAGAATTGTGGAAAATGACTTCGCTCGTCAAAAGTTATATGTTTTAAGCCGGAAATATGAATAGCTATGATCAGATCGTGGGAATCCCTTCAACACTTTCATTCAAAATGTTGCTTAGGATAACTTACAAATGAGCTGAGTTACTGGCATGTTTAAAACAGCCCACGCACATATTTAAAGGCGGAATTTGATTATACACTAGTTGTTTCGTGCTTAGTGTTTTCCTCAGTTTTTGAGTTTACTGTTAGACGAAATTAAGGTTTGACAACGCAGAGCTAACCTTGAAGTCTGAGGGAAAACTGATTTTTAAAATGAAAATGGCAATTGTAGAGTCTTGATATTATGTCTGATGGGCTAGGTATTACAGTTTTTATGTAGTAGTTGATTTACGTTCGTGTGAGTAGATGCATTCAAATTTTTAAGTGAAATGTTGTTTCGCTTGATAAAGGTTTGTCTAAGTTTTTTGTGTATTTATTGGTAATGTGGGTGCCGCGGTGGCCGAGGGGTTAGACCTCTCGCATCCCACCAAGGCGATCCGGGTTCGATTCCCGACGGGGTCGGCCCCCGGATTTTCGCATGTGGGAATCGTGCCGGATGATGCCGCTGGTCGACGGGTTTTCTCGGGAATCTCCCGTTTCCCCCTCTTTCATTCCGGCGCTGCTCCACACTCACATCATGCCACCACTCACCAGCGCTTAATACCTCGATATTAAGCGCTGACCAAAATCTCTCACTCAAATAATCGTTAATTATTGTTGAATTTTATAAAATAAAAATACCTCTGTACTTTCAACGAATGATATGTAATACGAAACAATAAGTTACTTCGTCCTTGAGTTGACTTGATAAGAAAGCACTTAGAGCCTCCTTCCATTGCAATACTGATGGCTACGTTATTCTTTCTCGACCTTCCTCGTCTGTAATAATTATTGGTGAGAAGCTTGAATCTAGAGACAATTATATGAGTATACTCGACAAAGAAAAACATTGATTTGTGTGGAAGGCATAATAAATTTTACTTGATCGATGTTGCTATTTTGTTTAGGTCTACATTTAAAAAATAGTGTACCTGTTACTGATGATAAAAAGCAGTGCAGTACTTTCTTATATACAGTATGTCCGTAAAGTCATTGTGCACTTGAAGAGGTCACAGGAAATCAATGAAACAAGATCAACATGTGAAATTTTCACCGAATGAGAGGAAAACACTCCAAGTGTCTGTAATATTATTTGCACGCTTGCGCATACGGGTGATGACGCAACACCACGAACTTAAAGCCCGGTGTACGCTATCCATAATTCTGTACAGAATTCCGTTCCAGATTCAGTGCAAGTAGCACTGCGACAGTGTGTACCGTAACTACTCTGGTTCCAGACAGAATGCATACTTAATTTCACAGAAACGGGCCGCTCTATTTTTCATCGTAGTTTATGTCCACGCGCATGCGCAGTGCTCAGTTGCAGCCACCGCGCATGCGCTAAGTATGCAAATAGGGTTGATAATATGATTTGAATAGAAATAATTTTCTTGTTTCTTACTAAACTAACTACCATCGGAGTTTCCAAAACCTAAATAAATACAAGATTGTTTCATTTATTTGGAGATTACACGTATGTCTTGTATTGTGAAATAGTTTTCGGGAACTGTACAGTTACACATTGTATAGAGTATATCAACCAACATCACAAATATATATTTCTTCGATATGTACCGAAACACGTTAGTAAAGCAAACATTGCGTGTACACAACACAGAAGTTTTGCTACAATTGTGGTATAAAATCACCATCGATATTTGAGAACAGAATTAAGTAAGTAATTAAGTAGATAATTGAGGAGCAAACATTCAAAACTATTCATGTCTAAAATCCCGAAAATGAGTAAAATGGCCTTTCTAAATAAATAAGATGTGTTACATACGAGTATGAACTCAGACTCCATAAAAACCACATGTCTTATTGAAACAGGTATGTTCATTCTCAGTTAGTGCTATAAAATATCATGTTTATTCACTTTTTTCTACAGCTAGATAAGGTGGACATGTCTGGTTTTGAAAGTTTGCTCCTCAAATGTGTGTATACCGGGCTGAAAAGTAACGGATGAGCTGACGCCCGCGTCAGTCGAGATGTGGACGGTACTGAGGATATTAACTTTGCATTTTCGTTACGGATTTGAATTTGGCAAGCCACAGAACACACTGAACTTTCCTCTGTACCGTCCACATCTCGTCTGGCGTCGGCGTGAGCTGATCCGCTGCTGCGCAGTTCGTGGTGTTACGTCATCGTCTGCGTGCGCACACACACTTGGAGAGTTTTCCTTGTTATTTGGTGCAGTTTTCATATTTCTCTCTGTCTTGTTGCTTTCGTGTGACCGGACAAAAGTGCACCATGACTTTAATGACATGCTGTACTTGTGGTTATAAAAATCGCAATACAAATAACGACGCATCTAATGGACTCACCTATATTCGGAGGTAGAGCAGAGTAAGGCAATGACGTAAATTCCTTTTCATCCAAGTGGCGCATCACATGTACCAATGATAACACTGATGTAATTTGTGATCGGAGGACCGCTGAGAGGTAGTGGCATGGTGTTTCCGCACCGTGTGCACAAACGAGGTGATATTCGCTACCGAAGAATACGGCAACCATGCGAACTGGCCTCGTCTTTGACCATGGGAGAACGATGGCCTATCGTAGATCAACCTATCACTAGGCTCATAATAAACAGACCTCTGGTGGACATGGCGATTACTGAGCACCGTACAGCAACTCCCAACACCATCTCCCAATAGTTCAGGCTTGTAGTTTCAATGTGTGATAGCACGTACCAATGGTCACCCTCTGTAGTATCATCTTGTCTTGTCCACGCACACTTTCTACATCTGCCACTTACTGATTGCGGTTGTCGTAGAGTGGTCGAACCATATACATAGGAATATTACCGGACGTATGACGTAGTTGACGATACTTTTTTGACCATTACCGTGCTTCTTTTTTAGGGCGTATGATGCTTGTAAATTGTAGAAGTTAATTAACATTAACATTTAATCAACTCCAAAATTTTCAGTTAGGTCATAACATCTGGAGGTCAACGCACCAATGTTTTCGGTGTTACGACATGGAAGTCAGCCTTCTCATTTTTCCAAGAAAAACCACTTGGAACATCATGTCTGGAACGACGAATGCCATGTCATCGTCTTCTCTGACGTATCCTTCTTTTTTTTTCCTTTCAGCTCACGATGATCACATTCATGACTGACGGCACCATGACGCACGTTTGGCCGTGTCTTCAATAATGCCCGTTCATGCTGGCCCAACACGCAAGGGTTATGGTAGGGTGTGCCATCGGATTCCAGACCTGCTCGCGCCTTGTTTGCACCGCTAGTATGCTGGCCAGCATTCGTTATATTGCGGAGGTGTTGGAACCTGTTGTCGTCCCTCATCTTCCGTATCTGCTTGGGGCCTAGCCCAAACAGGATAGCACGTGACTGCATGTGGCACTCGTCGTCCGAAGCTTTTTGGATGACGCTACATTGAATCCCTTAGCCTGCACGTTTACAAGATCTCTCGCCCGTCGAAAACATGCGACCTGGTGTTGGATGATGAGAATTTGAGATTCATAGAAGAAACATGGGCGGAACTATAATATATATATATATATATATATATATATAGAATTAAATATGTTTTGAATTAAACTGGGAAGTTTAATTTGATTCAAGTTACATGCGAAGCTGTTGTAAAAACGCAAACACGAATGCAATAATTGTGTGTGTAGACGGTTCAGGATAAAGTGAGCACTGCTTAAATTATTCTTTCGGCTATTTTGTATTCGTTTATAATTTTTTAAATATGAAAGCTATCTTTAAATTTAAAAACTGTGTAAATGTTATACCACACTGAAAACTTATCACCTTTAACCCCAATAAAATACATTTTTTAGGTGTTATAAGTGTTGGAGAATGCTCAGTTTAAATTTAACAGCCTATAACGGTCAGTGCAAGAAGAGATTTTTCATATTGCTACTGCATTGAAGTAGGGCAATAATTCTGTTCTGTGTGCAGGCAAGTTGACGTAAGTGGCCGCAGAGTAATTCTTACAGTTCTGACAGGTAGACGAGTGAAGATGAGAAAGTGCGGGAAGGAGATGAGAACAAAAACACCGTTCGCATGATTGTAGGTCTCGCCAGACGAAGTGGCGCCGCGGATCAGCATGTGCGTCATTGGCCAGCATATGCGCGGTTCGCGACGACCAAGGTCAGTCAGGCAACAACAAGTCTCGCGCGTCTTGCAGAACTCAAGTGCTGTGCTGTGCTTACGTGCAGACATGACTCTTTACTCTGTTCAACAACGTGTTGTTATTTTACATTTACACGAGGCACGATGTAATCTTGTACAAGACCTCTTGCGGACACACAAGCAAGAATATCAGCAAATTGCAACTCGAAAACCATTCACACAAATGATTTTCAGCAGGCTCTCCACTTGTAGGAGACTTGTTGATGGCCTCTGTTGTTTTATATCAAACATAATTAAACATAATTGTTTGGAAATTACTTCCAAATCTAGTATTGCTTATTAAGATAAGTTAATTACTATAATTATACTAATTAGAGTCCCTTTCGCACGACTAAAGATATAATATAGCCTACTCTCAACTTGATGGTCGGTGTGGGCCGCGGTGGTCGAGGGGTCAGACCTCTCGCCTCCCACCTAGCCGATACGGGTTCGATTCCCGGCGGTGTCAGTCCCTGGATTTTCGCATGTGGAAATCGTGCCGCTGGTCGGCGTATTTTCTCAGGGATCTCCCGTTTCCCCCGCTCATTCACTCCGGCACTGCTCCATACTAACATGTCATTCCTAACCAACGCTGAGGACCTCGATGTTAAGCGCTGACGAAAATCTCTCAACTTGATGGTCGGTACACAGTTATGACAAGCTTGGGGCGACTACAGGAATGATTTGTTCAGTGAAAATTGTAAGAGCTTTGCCCCAAATGTAGGACCTGTTCTAGCTCCTGATTTCGTAAGGTTCACCTTGCACGAGAAATTCTCGTACGATTGCGCAAGTGTTCAATGTAGCTTGCATCTTGTAAAATACTTCAATGGACAACTGGATGTGTCAGAGGGCATTAAATAGTATTATTGGTGAACCATGTGACTAAAATGGTAACGATGATTTCTCTATCATTTAATTACTACTTTAAAGTTAAGTTATACGGGTGCGTTCGAACTATATAGTTTGGGAAGCTCGTGCACAAATACATTCTCCTGCTGGTTTTGATATTACAGGAGGAGCAGCAGAATTATTGGACATGAAACTAAATGTCTTTGATTACTATGTAGGGCCATCACCTTGCGTTACGATCGAATTCCAGAAGCAATCGATTTGCTTGTGTATTACCGTACTTCCTGTAAAGTTCACGCAGAAATTGCGCGAAACTGGTCTAAATGGGGTAAAATTGTCGTGTTAGACACGCCTCCAATAGACGTACCACAAGCAACATATTTTCCCCCTGTTTGGTTGGTCATGACCGTGAGGAACATGTTCTAAAATAACAATTTTTTCTTTCTTTATTTTTACTTAGGCTGAGCATACAGCTGTGAAGAGCTGTTGGCGACATGAAGCCGTACGGAAACAAAACATCTCGGTCGTGCGTACTTTTCAAGATGTGTAAACAGCAGACTTAGGCTACTTGTATGAAAAGGCGTGCAGTGAGAATGAGTTGTACCAACACAAGTGGTGTTTCCTCGGCGAGCGTAGGGGGACGGTTGTGTGGACCGAGCTCAGACAGACAGTGGCGCACAGACAGAACCAAAACCTCGTCGCCCTGGACATTGTAGTTGCGAGTGCCTCAGATGCAACCACGGTCTCTTAACTAACCCACTCCACGCGCCTTGGCGTTGTTTGTGGTGCTCGTCGTGTGTGTCTTCGCGCGAGGACCGGGGGAACGCGTGGCTACATGGCGTGGTTAGTGCTCATTATCGCCTGCCCTCCCTGCCGCGCGTGCCACCCCAACGCTACCAATCATAACACCGCTGATAAACAATTACCAACTTCTGCCACAATGAACACATTTCTACATAGGATCACCGCAAGTCTTACTCAGCTCGTGCCACGTATACCACGCTCTTCAACTGCGTTGCAGTGTGTTCGTAAATACATTGTTTTATACGAAACTATTCCACACGTGCCCATTGTGCCAATATACGAAAAGAACACACACTTCAGACAACGACAGAATGTCATTGTTAAGATACCACGCTTTAAAAGAACACTTTTTTTAAGCCGTCCAATATATCTTTAAAAAACTACCTTTTCAGACTTCCCTACTTACTAACTGGATGTATGTGAAACCGTGCATTGAACATTAAGCTATTCACCAATAAAATTAAATATGGTCACTGCTTGAAAAGATCTATAGTAAAACTGGTTCGGTGGAAATCTTGCACGCTAGTTGAGCTCTTGGTTCGTTGTGACAATTCAGCATTTAATGATCACTACAAGATCACCCTTATTGCTCCGTCACTTCTGAACCTCTAATGTCCAGGTAGGGCGGTGCCCTTCAGGGTGTTTAAGTGGGGAAAATAGTAATTTTGTATTTGTGTGTAGTAGTGTTAGTTTTCTAGACGTTACCTAGGAGAAAATTTCCATCTTGCAACAAAATTAGCTCAGCTTATTATTCCCAAAATGGAATTTCGAACTCAAAAAATGGCATATTTATACTTTTTATCCACCGCAAAAACCAATTAGCATAATAAAATAAAATAATTCACATTGAAACAGTTTGATGTATGGGAAAATTAAATACAGAATGTTGTTGTATATTAAAGGAATTTCTGAAGTGTTGATTTTTTTTGCTTTTATCGTTTCTTTTAAATTAAAAAAATTTATTAGGTTCTAATTTACGCCAAGCATGGGGTTTCAATTATAATTATTTTTGTTTCGTTAATTAGTTTTTTCGATGGATAAAAACTAAAAACATGAAATTTTTTACTTTGAAATGCCATTATGGAAAAATCAGCTGAGCTATTTTTTTTTTCAAGTTGAAAATGTTTTCATATGTAACGTCTACAAAACTATCACTATTTAATACAAATATGAAATTACGACTTTTCCCCACTTTAAGAGTGTGTGGTAGATAAATAAACTTAGTTTATTGCTTTTTTTGATTTTGGCTACACCGCAATGGCCATTTTGTAACTTCGATGAGTGATTACGCACAAACTACAGGGCCTAATGTTTGTTATTGGGGGAAATGACGTGTTATGTGATGAGCAAAAGTTGAACAGCGTTTGGCATAAACATAAAAAATTAAATTTTACGGGTCCAACGCCCTTAAATCGTATATTTTCTTGGCTTGTATTCAGTGACCATACCTGTCATCTCAACTTTTGGAACTTAGCTACGAAAGAATTCCTCAGGTTTGGTCACAAGTATTTTTAAATTGACATCCGGGATCTGGCTAGCTTGTGTTCAAGATTCCTTGTACTTACAGATCATTTTTATTTGCAGTCAGATAAGTAGTGAGGAGATCGAGAGATAGTGTCAATTAAAACTGTTGGACGTACGTATTGACGTAATGATGAAACCTTGTTGCTTCCAGCTCATTATTATAATCAGCCGGGAAAGTACGTGTTACGATCGCAAGAGCCCGAATGCAGCACCAGTCATGTATCTCGAGACATGCTTCGTGTCCGGGAGATGGCTAGATGAACTAAGCAGACGTTTTTTGTCCGGTCATGATCCGACTAGGAGAAAAAAGTTCCGAATCTCTCTACCGACAGAAAATATACCAATCCCAACGTGTCCAAAGGACTAATTAAGCTCTGGCCTTCAATTTGCGTACGACGTTGCGTTCGTGGAATTGGGCCCGCGCACCTGTCCCGTCCAGGGGATGGGTGTTAATTTTCGGCAAGCGGGAATACAGGTGACGCAAATAATTGGCCTTTCCTGGAAGACGAAGCGACTATTGCCTGTGTGCTGAAGGTGACCTTGAAGGGTTGGGTGGGTAGTCCCCGGGCCTCTAAGGGGATTCGGCGGTCAGAAACACGAGTCTTGGTGTGCGGGTTTCTGCCGTACACCTCGGGTGAACACACCTCTCCACTCGACAACTTCGACGTTGCATTACACAGCGAAAATTTGCTTCCGTCTACCTGTTCTCCTCTTGAGTTCCCCAACCCTCCAACTCCATCCACGTCCGTTACAAACACTACAGACGCCAACCTGTGTGAGTGACGATGCTTCCCTATTTACTGTAGTATCTACATTTTAAAAATGTTAGCTCTCAATTAGTGAGCATTTTATATATGTTGTATATTGAGTAACGTACTAGTGGGCTTTAAAGTTCAACAATGCCGTCATCATTGCGTTCTGTGAACAAGGTCATAACTGCCAACTATAAGTTTTATTTTAACCGGGAAAAAGGTTTTTGTAAAGCTTTAAATTGGTGACATGTTGTATTTAGTACGCTGAAAAAGTGAATAGCATACAAATATCCGTAGTTAAAATATCGTCTTCATGAGGTTGTGGGAGAATTGGGCAAGTGATATATATATATATATGTATGTATATAATTTATTTATTTATTCCATACGAGGGTTTTTTGTAGTGGTGTAAATCGGTTAAAATAGTTTCCTCGTAAACAATTTTTTGTAATGACATGCAAAATGCAGTACATTCTTGCAATACTCAAATGGAATTCAGAAATTCAGTTAAGAGTGGAATATTTGTTACAGAATATTCTTTTGGAAAATGTGTATAGTATGAATAAAAACGAGACCACTTAATAGTTGTTACAAGTTTCTGACTCAGTAATAAAATATTTGTAAATAATTACTGTGTGATGTGCTCTGGTGTGTTTGTTCCGAAAGGAATAGCATAGATACAAATGTCAGCGTACTACTATAATATTCTTTCATTTTTACATTCATTTTTGGGATACTCGGTAATGTAAAAATATTTTTTAAATAATACAAAATGCATATTGTGAATGAGAGCACCTAATCGGGTGCACAGTACGTAATTTTATATTAAGCTGGTATCTCACAAGGCAATTTTGATATAAAATTCCAGTATTGTTTTCTCAAAAGTAGACTTTTATTATTTAGGCTTACTTAGACTTCATCCGCCTCTGTATTTTCTCAGCATTCTATCATTACTATAATATACAGTGGAAGTGCAGCTCCAAATTTGCTGTTCCGCAGACGGATCGTCTCAGCCATTATGAGATAATGCGTCCATAGCTTTACAGTATAGGTCCCGAATCCTCAAGAATGTACTACTTTTAGATCAAAACTTGGCACGGACATATTACAGATTATCAGATTCAACCAGATCATCTGGAGCCAGGAATGATCAATCACTTTCGTCAATATCTTCCTGTTGCTGTAAAAATCAGCACATACTGACAGTATGAGATGATTCAAGGCCTTGTGTTGTCTCTTGAATGCCACCTAATAGTCAGGGCTAGTCATGAGATGGCGAACATGTGATTCGGCACATATTTGCTGCAATGTTCGTAATGTCCACTCCCAGCTGTAATGTAACCAACATAATTGAGGTAACCAGCAGGTGTAACCCACCGAAGTGAGCATTTACCAGTTCCAGCTCTGCAGAAGGTGCAGAGTTCGAGGGTCTGAAGTTATGATTGGCAGGACATCGGTTTTAGTTATGTTGTGCTACGTGGAACCAGTGTTGAATAGTTTTCTTTGGACATTTCAGATGGTGGCCCGATATACTATCCCATGAGGCAACACCGCACTGAGTGTGTAATGTTAATACAGCTCTCGCTGATTAGACAACCTTCAGCGAAGCAATTGCAAAATCACATTTATTTTTAGCAAATTTGAGGCCACAAATTTAGAAAAAACTGTTGCACCTAATAATCAATGAAGTCGACATTTTGTATGTAGAATTTTAAGCATATTGATGAGAACACGAAATATAACAGGCATATACCATGTTTACTTTTAACATCTTCATGATATTTTTTTAAGGTTAAACTTCAGATAACTGTGGGATTGATGGTAGTGTGTTTGTTGTACCCCATAACTCTTGAAGCCGGTATTTTAGGAGTTACGAAGTTTTGTATGTTTACCAGTACACTGAATACAAAGTTTCCACCAATTTACGGATTTGCCATATTATTCTGCAGGTTTTAATAAAATTTTGTACGAAAAAACTGGGATGTAGATCAATGCGATTTCATGAATTTCACGCACTGGAATACGTCGATATAGCCTATTGAATTATATTTGGCCCATGTTTAACTGTACGCTTTTGACGGCTCTACTCTATTTCTACTCACGACGTGTCTTCCCACCATGCTAACAATTTAACATTGCCACAGCTCTGAATATATGTTTACATCCGTCGATAATATAACAATACTAAATAGAAGCATTAATAAATCTGGTACAGTAGTCATGTGTGCAGTACCACATTTTATATGCCTTACTAAGTTTCGCGTTAAAGAAAAGACAGCTTGGTAAGACAGGTTAAAAAACTATTATAATTTACAATAGTGTCCTTAATTTATAATACAGTTTTATCATGTCTTACCAAACAGCCTTTTCTTTAACGCGAAAATTAGTAAGGCACATAAAAATAGTAATGATTTCTATTAGAAATAATCCGAAATACCGTATTCACATCGGAGTAGCTATTGTGTCGAAGTGATCTAATTAACATTTCGTATCATGAAACATTTAAAGTTACCTATGTTTTTGTTTTGCTCTTTATGGCTTGTTGTGAGAGTACTTTTCTCTTTAGCTTCCCGTGTATTCGGGAAACATGACTGTTGCTACTGATTGGAGTGTAGAATGAGTGTTCAGTGCTTAGCTAGATCTTGAGCGCTGGTAAGGATGATATGACGGAATGCAAGTACAGGATTAAACGGGAGTATAACGAGATAATCCTCCGGCCAACAACAACGTCCGCCACGTTTCCCACTTAAAGGGGAGATTAACTCAAAATTTTAACTGTTTTAAATCGTACTTTATTTGTACGAGATGTTGTTTGTTTTGTAGGCATATATTGTGACTACTTTAACAGCAACAGAAATTTTGTAGCTTTCATAATGTTTGTATTATAGCTTACTAAAGTCAAAATTTGCACAAAAAAATTGTTTCATGCATTAAAGGAATACCAACTTACTTGCTGAAATTAAAAATTTCACACTGAGGAACATAGGCATTTTTATTTCTTTAAATACATAAAAGGTTAATGAATTCGAAATAAATAAATGCCTATTAAAAATACCTAAAAAATACAAAAAAAATCAATGTGGTGTTTACACATGTCATGTCATAGTCCATGGCACTGTTCTTCAGTCTGAATATTTTTTTTTCATTGCGGTAAGAAAGTTAGTGTTCCTTTAATGCATGGAACCATTTTTTTTTGTTTTACCAATTTTGACTTTAATAAGGTATAATACAAAAACAGTAAAAAAATAGTCACAATATATGCCTACAAAACAAACCATTCTCGTACACACAATTTTTTTAAACAAATAAAATTTCCAGCGAACCGCCCCCTTAACGAAGATCAGTAGTGGTCCTATCGGAGATCGCCTTGTTGGGTGGCGAGTGGTCTGGCCAGTACAACACTGTAGTGCAAATCAGCACCTTCTCCCCTCCGGCCTCTCCTTGAGCCTGATAAGTGATTATCTTACAAGACATTTACTGTCTTCACTTGTTATATAGGCAAATTGTTATGTTAGTTCATGTAGCTGAAGTTATGAGGTCACAATTATGTGCAGGATTATGTAAATATATTTGCAAGTAGAGCTGAATTCTTAGAAATGTCGTTCTGAAACAACGTAACCTATTGAGTTAAAAAGTCCAGTACTTATAAAATTTCGTTAACAGTCATTTTGCCAACTTAAAAGTTGACCTAATTATAAAATCAGCATCCTCCTCAGCTAATAGTAATTATCGAACTGAAAAATAAATTTCATATCTACTCGTATGGAATGCAAACGCTAGTGTATATGATGTTATAAAATGCATGTACTCCAAACAAATAAAACAGTGGATGCATTTAGTTTTGTATTTTCGGAAGTTTAATATAAGGACTAAAATGAAAATGTCAAATAATAACACGTTTGTGGCGTGTGCGTGTTTATATAATTAATTTTACAGTTTGACTGCCTTTATGTTTCTTCAAATACTAGTTCCTTGGTTTCTCATCAAAGTTCGCTTAAAGCGTATCAGCGTGGGCTCGTATTTTTTGTGAACAGATTGTACAGCCTTTAAAAATAAAAGAAAAGGTAAACTTAACCTTGGCCTTGAAAATATTGACACAAAAGATCTGTAGGATGGGGATATTGGGTTAATGCGAGGGGCGTTGGTTTGCGCGCAGACGCACGGTAAGGGAGTGGGACGGGGGAGGAAACAAAAAAAAAGTAGTGAAGGATAGAGAAAGAGATAGAAGAGAGAAAGAACGAGGGAGGGAAAGAGCGAGACAAATAAAAAACAACACGCATGGTGGGTAGAAGTTGCCTGGCTAACAAGGAAAAAAAAAGTGTCTAGCCCTCAAGTGATTACGAGACTACGTTATCGCCTACAAGAAATTTGCAGTTTATGTTGGCAACAAACGTGTTGCGGAAGCAAGAAGAACGATAGTATAGGTCATTCGGGATAAACTGAGCACTTTTGAAACCCTAGTTACTTTTTTCCTTTCAGTTAAATTATATTTTCTTGCCACATTAAATAGAAACAAAGTTGTCTACGTAACAATCAAAGTGTTCAGGTTGTTCTGTAATCAACAGTTAACATCTTAGATCACAATTGAATAAATAATATACGTAAATTATTATTTTATACATGATTGTCTTCAAAAGTGCTGTCTTTATCGTGGACCACCTATACGGGCTGTCCTGGGATTAATTTTGCTGTTCGTATGCAGAAACTCGTTTGAATTTTGTGTGTTTTGAAATGAGAGACTTTCACCCTCTTGAATTAATTGTATTGAATTTAACATGTATTATATTATTTCGTCAATTTGGATTGTGGAGTTGAAGGAAAATGCTTAGAAAATTCTATGAATTCAGTAACGCAAGCGAAATTGATGAGATGATTTTGTAGATATGTTGTCCTAGTCTTATTTTCCATGTTCCGTGTTCTGAATCTAATAAAATAATGTTAAGCGTAAATTATTTCAACAATTAAATTAATCAGAGACATGGAAAGTTTCCACTCTTTGGATAGACTTTACAGTTAGAGGCTTGTTTGAAAAATAAGCAGTACTTTATTAAGTAGTGATTCTTCTTCAAGCAACACTTATTTAAACAATGAATTCATAAACAATTATGTGATGAAGTTATTCTTCCTGAAACTATACACTTGGAATTTCATGAAATATCGCAATACGTAATGATACAATACCAGTATTAATATGGTACAACTAAACTTGTATATCATTTACAGTATAGTTAGTCAGTTGAAATAAATATTGTGTTATGTTTGCATCTGAATTCCAATTTGAAATACTTTTATTTTATTTTAATACTTGTTTAAAACTTAATAACAATACGGGCGTCAAAACAAGTTTATTTAATGTGTCCCATTTTTTTTAATTTCAGTACTTTGTTATAAAAAAACTATAAAAAACCACAATGCTTGACTTGCTCAAAAATACGCTTTGCATGTAAAACATGTATACTTGATGATAATAATATATGTACTTAAATTACGTTTCAGCATAATAATGCCAGTTTAATGAAATAAAGTTCATAAAAGCACTAATTATTGTAGAAAGTGTTTTGTTTACCAACGGACAACACAACCTCATATCGCAAAGCTGGCTTCAAGCACATAGTGATTTTTTGAATGAAGTTATAAAGTGATGGGTCTTGTGAAATAAAATATAATTTTGTGATATTTAGTCGTTTTACAGCTGACAAGCTACTAAAATATTATTGATATACGTTCACGTAGCGCTTGGCGGAAATTTTTAGCTTACTTTACGAAGAAAAAGTAGGCTTGTCCGTGCGTGTGTCCACCCCTAAAAACTTTTGAACCCGTTTACCAAATTTCATCAAACTCGGTACATTCACAGTACCTAATAACCTGACTTGACTTGGGTGTATTTATTTTATATCGTGTACATATTTTCATAATGGCGGCAATTTAGAAATTTTTCTATCACACAAGACATCTTAAGGTACCGTATTTTTTAATTCCATCAAACTCGGTACACATAATTAACCTATAAGGTAGCTTGAATTTTATGCATTTACATACTGCCATACATATAGGTTTAAAATTGTGGCAATTCTTATGTTTTTGTCGTATGTTATGTGAGGAAATAATTTTCCGTATTTTATCAAACTTTGTACTACTGATTATACACTGCATTATAAGCTGTCTTGATTTTGTGTATTTCATTCATTCTGTGTTTCAGTTTCATAATGTCGGTCTTTTTTATATAGTATGACATATCTGAAAATAAATTTTATTCCGAATTTCATTAATCTTGGTTCACATTTACTACTTAGTAAGTCGACTTGACTTTTGTGTTTGTAGTGTCGTCCAGATTTATATTTTTGCCATAATATGACATACGGAAGGAAATAATTTTCCGGATTTCATAACTAACCTGGTACACATATATAACGGTAAGCGGAGATGACTTTGGGATATTACAAAAATTATTTTCGTCTTATAGTAGCCCTGAATAAAGAAGTTTACATGCGATGAATTCCGAATACATATCCACATGACATGTAATTAATATTTACTCACAACTGACAGTCAGGAAAATCAAAATAGTATAAAAGTGTCCCAAATTAATCCCACGTGCCTGAAGCTTATGGTATTACTTCAGTTAACTTGACGTTTATGTTTTTGTTCACACCATGATTGTATGGTCAAAATAGAGGCTGTTGAACCTCTTTTGATCACACCCGAAATCTAAGAACCATTTTTCAAAACTAATTTGTACTCGTTACATACATTGAAATTAGGTTTGTACGTTTTTTTTCATGCTTTGTTCGTAAGTATTTTCTAGATGTCCTCCATTTGAACATATTATAACTACACGAGAGACATAAATAACCATTTTTCAGTATTTGAGTAAACTCAGTAATTATTTAGTACTTAGTAAGCTAACTTGACGTTTATGTGTTCAGTTTGTGCCGTCGTGTTCATATTATCGAAATGGTGACAGTTGTAACATGTTATGATGACACGAGATATCTGTAAAACAATTTTTCACCATTTCGTCAAACTCGGTACTCGTAGTTCCTAGTAAAATGACGCGAATTTTATGTATTCATGCAGTGTTAATAGTTACACAGTGACGGAATTTGAAATTTTTTTTATCGCGTGAGCTATCAATGTGAACCATTGATCATAATTGTATCTAACTCAGTACACACTCAGTATACCTAATACAGTGACTTCATTTGTTTGTACTGTGTTCATACGGTACTAAGTTTATAAAACGGTGTCGCATTTAGCACTAAGTAAGGTAAAGAGAATTGAAAGTTTTTGGTCCATGTTGTGTTCAGTAAAATATATTCCCCAATTTATAAGATTTTACGACATGAATATATAGCTTTTGATGCGTGTATGTCAAAACTACAGAACCAATAGAAAGCCAGTTTAATATTTACACTATTTATTTTCCAACTGTTGTTTGTTGTTGTAGGTCCACCATCTTAGAAGGTGTAGCATGAGAATGAGTTACACTTTCTAGATGTTCATTAACGATTTTAACAAACGTTCGTTTACTTAATAGGAAATTAAAATATTACCGTAAAATAGAGTGATTAGAGACGCTGTGGCGAAGAGTGACAAAATTTTAAATAGGTTCCGAACTTAGACCTTTATCTTAAACCAAATTGTATCTAAATATAATTACTCTTTGTAAAATCACCAACTTGCCAACCTTAAGGAAAAACTAGGGTTTTAAAACGGCGTACTGGAACTTCTGATTTGAAATTTTGTCCATATTCACCCCCAGCATCCCTATTCATCCCATTTTACGGTACTGGTTTTTAGCCTACTTTTCCGAAGGAAAAAGTAAACTAATGAGATCACCTTCCTGTCTGTAATCTATGTGTGTCTGTGTGTTTGTGTACGTGTGTGTGTCCCCCTAAAAATATAAGCAGGCGTTACTAATGCGCGTTGAGCAGTTTTAGAATAATCTTGTAACGACCATAGCTCACTATAGCACTCACTGCTCGGTGGCTTGGGCAGGCAATCACCTCAACGTCTACGTCTTCAGCGCTAGTGAGGGGTGGCATGAGACGGTTATGTAGCAGTACCAAAATAAAGGGTGAGGAAAATAGGATATCCCGAGAAAACCCGCCGACCAGTGACATCGTCCGGTTCGATTCCCTCATGCGAAAGTCCGAGGACCGTCCTCGCCGGAAATCGAACCCGGGTCGCCTTTGTTGGAGGCGAGTGCTCTAACTACCGTGATAATCGCGGTCTCCGCGCTGCACATGACTGTACAAAAAACTGGTACAGTCACTACCACAATGGTCAGAAAGAAAAGTTATAATTAATTTTATTTTCATCCATTTCAATGTCTGAGATTACTTAAGCTTTTGCTCATAAATAATCCACAATATTTTTCTGTATCAATTAAAAAACATTTTCTTTAATTTGATTGTTGTTTCCTTTAAAATTTGCATGATTATTGTGCTGGGTTGCAGTGAGCAAGTAAAGAGTAAAAACTTGGATACTAACAAACAATATTCAAGTACATACATAAAGTTTTCGAGTTTAGCCTGTCTTAGTGTTTTACGACGTATGAAACATTTCTTGTGTTATCTCTGGTCCGTATAAATGCACAACGAATGTGTTTGTTTTCTACAATAGCATTCTTAAGGATTGTGTGCTACGCTGTTGAGAAGCCGATTATATAAGGCGTTACCGTGACAAGAAATTGTGCTACCTACAATTACCATAGTTGCAGATGTTGTTTTCTTGCTTGAAATGGGAGTATTTATAGAGCGTTTACCGACCTTAATATATATGTAGAAATTTTTCACTTATGCTGTAAATAAAATTTTTTAGCTATATGTTGAGTAATTTGTATACCTCTTCACGTTGAAGTGAACATTTTTTAAAGACAGTCTTGCCAAAAATGGTATTTTAAAAGTAGGCCTATTGTGTTCTTTACTATTTCAGAAATTAATTTTTGAGTACAGCGAAATCTACACTTCTATGTTCATTACATAGCTGCTATGTTCATATCAAGAAGTGGCAGTAGTTTAATAATAAATGATTAACCAGGGATTAAAATGCTCTTTCTTTATCGCAGACAGCTGTCAGTTATTTTTAGTATGATGACAAAAGTATGAGAAATACATATTTTAGTAACTATAAGTATTTCATAAACGAAATATGTCAACATCGTGCCAACTGCACAACGTTTAGTGGCTAGTAACTTTTAAATTCTAGCGTAATTTTGATACCAACTTAATTTTTTACGCTTAAGCTTAGCCGTTACCTGGGAATCATTTATAATTTTTTTTAAATATGTAATTTTTGCTAACTATATTCATTGTTTCAAGCGTCGTTTATGCACAGCAGCGAGATTTTATTAAGGCCACATACCTCGTTTCTACTTTTTTTCGTTATAATTATTTTTTTAAGCCTAAACGAGAGCAGATATCAAAAATATGTTTGGCAGTTTTGTTAAAAACAGTTTTGTCCATGTTGGGTAATTTTCTCAAGACAGCAACAACTATGGTTTTTAGTTAATTATGTAGCCTAATTAATCTTGAAAAAATTTGCGGTTATGGCAAAAACAATTATAATCAAAAATGTCAATTAGATTTGTGATATCTCCTCTCGTTTTGGCTTAAAAATAATTATCACAAAAATTAGAAACAGTGGAGATTGGACATAAAGCTGACTAACGTTATTTTAGATTGGCACTTTTACGACCGTAAAAAAAATTGGTTCCTGCAAGTTCTTAATTGTGTGTGTGTGTGTGTGCGTGTGTGTGTGTGCGTGTGTGTGTGTGTGTGTAGTCAATGATCCCTGGTGACGTTCTAATGACATCACAGGTAGCAAGAACTCTTGAAGACAGGTTTTCATCACGAACCGGTTCTTGTAGATAAGAGATTTGACATGACTTCACGCGGTTGGATCAGGCGAACACCATATGTACAATACGTCCCAAATAATGTATATGACTTAGTAGTTGGTGGGACGCGTGCGGTAACGCACACGATTAATTTTGTTATTACTTAATCAATGAAAATACTGTAGAGTGTTTATATCAGTGGAATACAGTTCCCATGCTGGTATATGGTCAGACCTCTCGCCTTCTGCCATGCAGTCTGTGTTCAGTTCGTGGTGGCGTTGCACCCGATTTTCGCTTGTGGGAAACTTTGCGGACGTTTCTGCTGGATGGAGAGTTTTCTCGCTGTGCTCCATCTTCCCCGTCCTTGCATTCGACTGCTGCTCCGTACTCGCGTATCATCTTCACGTGACTGCAATCCATTAGCATGTTTTAACTTAAACTGTTTATTTTGATTTCACTGTTTACGAACTCGCCACCAGAGGGAAGTTATACACAACCGTATATTTACAAAAATTCATACAAGCACGTAGGTTTATGTTACAATAGAAGTTCCCACCCGTGACCAGTACGTCTGTTTAGTAAACATCGAGTGCAATAATTGCTACGTTTACACGTCACTTTCGCTACTGTATGGCTCGGCATCAGTCGCCATATTGAAATATTTTATTTTTAGCTATTATGAAATTCTGAGAAGAAAAATGTAAAATTTGTTGTTATAACCTAAATTACATTTACCATGCGCTACAATAAAGGCATCGCAGTTGACCGTTTAACGTATATTTTAGCCACAATCAGTCTAGCAAATTAAGAGTAAAGAAATTTGTGTACTGATTTGTGCTTAAATATACGTTAAAAGTTCAACTGCGATGTTTTTACTATAGCGCAAGGTAAATTGAATTGATAATATACTAGCAAATTTCACATATTCCTTCTCAGAGCCTCATAAGAGCGAAAAATAAAATAATTAAATATGGCGACTGATGCCGGCCCTTAAAGGTAACTTTCCTACATGAAAAGCAAGAGTTGTTGGAGTTCTACCAGGTTGGTGTTAGCATTACTGCACAAGCTGGTTGTATCGCTCGTGTCGTGACGAAACACAGTGTCAATGCGTATATAGACCGATTGTAGGCCGGCATAACGTCACGAACGACATGCCACGTCTATCACCCACCTCTCTCGAAGTACTTCTTTATGTTCATGTATTTCGCAGTTTCTTTATATTTATCGTCGTCTATTTTTCATCGAGGAATGATGGAAACCCTTATTACAAGAACCGTTGTTTCGCTGGGAATGCAACACCGCTTATGGAAGCAACCATTATTTGCATTTGCACACATCGGTATTGTACGATGACTGTTGAACCACGGTCATCAGAATTTCCGCGCATCAATAAAGGTGAGACTTTCGATGGTAAAGAGACGAAAAGATAGGAACTCTGTCAACAAAATTTGGGAAGTTTCCCAACGGAAAAAACTTGACAAACTTATAGGTAGTATCATTTTTGCTGATAACATTTAATGCTTGATTTATCCCTTCTATTTGTGTACATACAGTTAGTCCCTATTTATTTGTAGGGCAGAGTGACACATTTTTTTCGTCGACGGGGCGTTGTCAGTTACCTGTTCTTTACAGAGAATATAAAACCCGTACAGATTAAACATTCATTTAGTGTGAAAGGAGCCTCATTCACGTGCATGCTCAATGTAGCCATTATTGAGCATTAGCAAAATTAATTTCCTTTCAGATCAAAATCAGAAATACAGGATTGTTGAATTAATTATGGGTCTAACTATCATGCAGGCCCTGGTGACTGCTACGGTACGATAGTGACACAATTCATGTGCAAATCAGAGGAATACCAGACAGTTACGACCATATTAGTGCGGTGGATTAGAACCAAATATGGACTTAACTATGCATTTTGTGACTAAAGGATGAGTTCTTGGGGATTTGTTGGAAATGAACAGATAAACATAACGTTTATTACCATTATACCGTAGGCCTATATCTGATATTTTACAAAATATAGCCAGAAAATTGTTTCGAAAACCAGCCATGTTTACATTTTAACGGCTATGTCTCTGTAATAGTGTGTCGTAGAGTAAATTTTCATGGCATCAAAATTGTGAACAGTAATGAAACAAACAAAAAGTACTTTTAATATTTTTATATCTCGTATGGTTTTCAAGGTAATAGAAAAAATACGTTTTGTAAACATGAACTATTACTGACGGCTCTCAAGTTAATCTGCCAAGAAAACTGTCACGGCCCACTTCTTAAAATATCCAGGATGGTCCAAACAATAAATCCCCAAGAGCTCACGCTTCAGTCACAAAGGGCATAATAAAGTACCTTATTACTGTAGTGTATCATACTTACGTCTAACGTTGAATCATTTTGTCACTACGAGTATCAGTTAACTTAAACTTTAGCCAAGTACTGCCGTTAAAATGAGTCAAATCGTCGTGGAACTCTTGCGCAAAATAAATACACTAAAACGTATGATGCTAGTGAATTTTAGTCTGATGACTGGGCTACAGATTAAAAATATTAGCACAACCAAGGGGGTGGCACTAGGGTTCGTAACTATACTCATAACCTATAAAGTTAACTAGCTAACTTAAGAACGAAAACTTGCGTCAGCAAAAAAGTTTTACTTCATATTTTGCATTCTAGAGGAAGCCAGTTATGTATACTCAATAAATATGTTAAAATAATTTTTCTTGTACAATTTTATTCAATAAAATATTAAAGTTGTTTAGTGGTTTTTCCGAAAGTATATGAAATTTTAGCTGTCGTTTATAATCATTCATTTCACTCCCAAAGTTGTGTGCTACGTAGATTAGGTATGTATAATAGTAAAGCTCCGTTACGTGTGTTTAATTTTCTTGTATATTTTTGAGTTCTTGTATGAAAGGTAAGTGTGAAATGCTAATTCACCTGTTACAGTTAAACTAACATTCTCCACTTTTACTTGTTTTTCATGATTACTTATTTAAATGCTAGTTGTTTTGTTTTAAATATAAGAGCTTCTCTTAGAATCTTAAAATTTGCAGGTAGCGTTTTTCACTCGCTGGCCGTAGCACGTTCCGACGTCAACGAGGAACTTTCATGTTAAATAACCGGCGCTAACCGGATTTCATTCACCGTGAAGAAAGGAAGATGTAAACCACTCTCGCTTGACTCTTCCTAGGAGATAGGGGAGATCACCCAAATAAACTGCGCCAGGGCTGGGAGTTTCGTTGAGAATCACTTCGAACTTTTTTTCTTTCGTGATTATCTGGCCTGTATTAGGCAACCCAATAAAAGTACACCGTAGCTACTTTTTGACTTCTTGCCTCTTCTTCTCCTTCCCGCTAGGACCAGTTACGAACGTGAGATTTTGATAGTTGGTCCGAGATGGAGGTTGGCGTGTCGAGAGATGTTTACTACCGTGGCGCGAGCGCCAAGCTGGAGGGGTTTGTTTTGTTTCGGGGCTGCCAGAGCTCTTGCTCCACATTCTCCGTCTGTCAAGGTCAGCGTGCACAGAAACTAGGCCATTATGTAAATGAGCGCCACCTAACAATGTGCCGTGCGCCCCCTCCCCCTCCTCGGGGTCTTCCTTACTCGCTGCAATACATACAAAGCAGATAGGGATGTCCGAGCTTGGTCCCTGGTGCCCCATTACCCCGTCACAGGATGTTCGAGAGGGCGCTGTCTACTAGCCGCATGGAGGAAAGAATAGTCAGGAGACTGCGTCTGTTGACGTATTTGAAGCCACTTTTCTACATCTCACAATATGGTGCTGAGGTATTTTTGAGTTACTAACCTATAAATAATAAAAAAAACGTCTCGGAAGTTAACGCAATCAAGCTGTGTAACTAATAACATTAGTTAGTTAGTTTTTGCTTGAAAGAAGGTCTTGATTACGAACCTATCACGTACCGTAAAACGGGGTGTTTAGAAACACTGAGGTGAATACAAACAAAATTAAAAAGAAATTCTTAGCTTACACCTTTTGCTTTAAAATAGTATAATTATTTTAAAACCTTGCCTACCTAAAAATTGAATTTTTAAAACAGAATTTATACCGAAAGTTTAGCTTCAAAATTGTGTTTCTATTCACCCCAGTGTTTATAATCTCCCCATTTTACGGTAACGATAAGTTAATGAATAGGAGATCGCAATGATGTGACACCCAAAAAGAAGCCGGCTTCGTGTGTGCATGGCCACCCGCTGACTAGCTGATTGTATCCGTCTGAGGCACTCAAAGCGCGCACGAGAACATAAAACTATCGACAGATTCTCCACAGGTGAAGGCAAACTTAAAATGTTTTTAGGGCCACCATTCCGCTGACGGCATTAAGATAATTACATGCCAGTCTTGTCAATACCTGTAATATAAATTACATTGTAAATACACCTATAGCGACGGAGTAAGTCGTTCTCTCTGTATGTATTCAGGAATTAACCAGGGATAACTGAGCGTCATCATTGTACGTAAATACACCGGAACTTGCCGTAATGTGGAGCATTCTGGGGATGTGCCAGTTTTCATCTTTGTTCGTCTGCCGCAGCACATCTCCCACTCCCTTTATTCTCTTGGACGGCGCAACAGTTAATACGTTGGACTCGCCTCTGGGAGGACCCGCGTTCTGTTCCCGGCCCCGGACATCATGGTTCAGGTTTTAAATAGTTTCCCGAAATAGCTCCAGACAAATTCCGGGATGGTTCCTCAACAAAGATCATGGCCGATTCCTCTTCCAGTTGCTGCCGTCAAGTTGTGTGTCACCGTGTACAATGACCTCGTTTCCAATGAGACGTGAAGCCTCTTTACCTTACCGTCGTTCCTCATTCTACAAGGCCATTCATGCTGGCTGGAATTCGGAGATCTGATTTCGGTTAGGTAAACTGATTGCGTTTAACGTGAATCAAAGTGGTGTAACATTACTATCAGATTTTTGTTAAAATTGTAAAATAAAAACGCCTAATTTTGCATAAAGGAAGTATGCCTCTAAAACATTTACTTTTAAGAAGATTTTTCAAACTAAAGAACTGCGTTGCGAAGGTATTTTTGCACATTTCGCGGCAATCAAATGACCTACGGCGTGCAGTTTTGGTTATCTAGGATGTAAAAATTCAGAAACCGAACATAAGTAATATTCCGACACATACAAAAGTTTTTTCATAAATGTAGTAACCAAAATGTGTCACTGTGGAATAAAAAATTAGAGTTTTTTTAATGAATCGTTTGCGGGTCATGATAGATACGTGAAGAGAGTGGCTGCACTGCATTGCCCAGTAACGTTAGCAAGATTGTCAGAGAGCCACCGCAGCCAGCGCTGTTCGTGTGGGAAGTTTTGTGTGTCTCGTGCGGAAGACACACTGACTCAAGTAACTTACTCGACAGTCTGGTCTAGGAGATCATCATAAAAATTATTAAATTCACTATATTTTTCCCACGGATTTGGCAAACTGGCGTGACATTCAATCAATTCGTCAAGCACGCTGTTCGGAGTTTTATTTATTTAATTATTTATTTAAAGGCCCTCATCTATCACTATAAATTTTCAAAAATATTTCGGCCGGTATCACTTGCAACAAACAGCAGTTCTCATTGTTGTAAGTATTGGTGTTTCATACTTTCTTATAACTTTTACTACTTCATTACTTTTTCGATGCGTAGAACTACCTCAACGAAATCGTTATTACTCGTTTGTCAACACAGCTTTTGCAGCTTAATTTCAAGTTCTGTGTAATATTTAACTGTCTTGCACTATTGTCTTCGGGGGAACGATGTGAACATGGAGCAGTGCCGGAATGAAGTGGCAGAGAAAACTGATGATCCCAGAGAAAACCCGCCTTCAAACGGCATCGAACGACACGATTTTTACACGCGAAACAATGCTAATACGAGTCTGTCAGTAATTGAATTTGTCTGCTCCATCCCGTATATAGACACGTGTTTCTGATTGGTTGGGAAAGCGAAGGAAGTGTTGGATGGTGTATTGTGGAATGTCGACCGCGGGAGAGGGAAAGTTAGGTATAGCTGTGAGAAAAACTCCACATTCTCTCATTATTATACATGCGCGCAAATATTCCTCTCGTGATCGAACCAGGATCTGTATTGTACAAGAAGTTTATCACTTTATTTTACACCTTTACTTTCAGTGAGATTGTATTAAGTGAATGGCCAGCGAACATTCCTTGGCTAGCATACAATTTTTTTTTTTCGTTATTTTTTCTTGTACAATGAAAGAAAAGTGTTGTTGTGCTACCATAATTTTGTTAATTTGGGACAATAGTTTGTTCTGTATAAGTAACTTTACAGAGAGTACGGACAAACAAACTGGACTATTGTCCCTATCTAAAAAGAAGTAGAGTACCTTTAACGACATTTTTTCTTACAATGTAGACCTACAAGTAGAATTTGACAATTTTTATTCGTGCGCAAGCACAATTCTTTTGAACGAAATAGCTTACAGAATGTGTGAGATATTTTGGCCAGTGCTTAACATCGAGGTCTTCAGCGCTGGCGAGGGGTGACACGAGTCGAGTTTGGAGCAGCGCCGTAATGAATGGGTCCGGGAGAAACGGGAGATCCCCGAGAAAACCCGCCGACCAGCGGCATCATTCGGCAGGATTCCCACATATGAAAATCCAGGTACCGACACCACCGGGAATCGAACCCGTATTGCCTTGGTAGGAGGCGAATGGTCTGACCATTCGACCACCTCAGCCCCTTTAACTTACAGAAGATGAAGTATTTCGAAATACAGGAGTGGAAGAAAGAAGCTAATATTATCTTTTTCTCGATTATGTAATTGGAACCAGGATCTTGTCAAATATCAACCACAGACAATATCTGTATTTTTTTTCATTAACTGTTTTTGAAGCAGACACTGTAAATAATCCCCAAATTAGCCTCGATACCTGGAAATGCAGCATCAAATATGCAATTAACATAAAGTTACCTACATGTACTGTTCTCTCATTTTAGTATTGTGCTAGAGTTCGCTATGAGCGCGCTCCTTCTTGTACACATTTGTCATTCTCATTAATGTACGAGAAAATTATGTAGGATGGCCGCGTATTTCGTTTGGGGTGTGTTTTATTGTTAGACGTATTTATGATTCAATTTTCACTATTTTAAAGCTAGTTACGTTTTAGGACGACGTACTGGAGAAGAGAAAAGAAACATTTTTTTTTTTGTGGCAAGGTTGTGAGACTCGAAAAAGGCTGTCCTTGAATTCACGTTTGAAGATTACAGTAGGGTGGCCCACTTTTATAACTGTGTCAGTAATATAATACTCTAATATATACATTTATCAGAAAGTGGGTGGGTAAGTTTGTATAAAGTGTCACGCCTCTTTTCACGAAAAAAAAAAAAAAAAAAAAAAGCGCTTGGGTGAAGGAAGGGGGTAGAGTTGATATACGTTAGACATTGTGATAAAAAGAGACGTGTGGGCGACCGGAAAGTCACCAAAAATGTTTGACCTTGAACTAAAGATTGCTTGAGAAGTTTGTTGTGTCTGTACAACAACAAGATACACAGCACGGCGAGCACTGCATTCTAAACCGGAGCACCACGAACGACTGGCACACGCAATCGTCAATAAAATCTGAACTACTCATCATATATCGATGAGATTTTATGTCTATCAGCGGACGTTATTTATGTAGGTAGCACTATGCGGTAGTGTACTTTACTTACGAGTAAAAAACTAAAAACTTATTTTTAAAAAAAGCTATTGAAACCACAAAATCTATAAAAATGAAAAACTGAAATTTTTATAATGTTTAATATGATGATATCTAGGCCTCTATAACAACCGAATTTCAAAATACTCGCGTTTACATTTGAAAATAATTTTACTGTTCGAAAATCTCTGCGCGAGAGGTTTGTGGATGTTAAAATTGTTTCAAACGAAAACGCGAGTATTTTCTAAATTTGGTTATTATAGATGCCTAGCTATTATCATATTAAATTATAAAAATTGTAGTTTTTAATTTTTGTAGGTTTTGTTGTTTCAATCCCTTATTGTTCTAAAAACAGCTTTTAATATTTTACTCGTAAGTAAAGTATACTATCGCGTAGTGCTATATAAATGAACGTCCGCTGGTAAAGTACCTACGCGGCAAAGTAACCTCATCAAATTTTGATGAGTAGTTCAGATGTTATTGACGAATGAGTGTGCCAGTCGTCCGCTCGTTGGCCGCTTGTTCAGGCCATCGGAAGGCAGAACTCTACACGTCGTAGTGCCACCCTCTAGCGAAGAACTCTTACATTTACGGATGTATTTCCTTTTGACTTAGTTTAGTGTCTCATCCCATGAGTTTTCGTATTGTGCAGTTGGTCCTCTTGTACAAAAGCAAATTTTGGATGTTACATATGCCATGGTCAAGTCTGTAACGATAACACATGCAGAGCCATTGAATAATCACCATTTGTTGGCTGGTCACTTCATCGATAACCTTCGTTCTGCTCGTCAATACAATTGTACAGACTTTCGCAATATTTCCAGCTTACAGTGTGTGTGTGTGTTTGATAATCTTTCTCTTTTCACCGCCATCTAGTTTGTTCTTTCGTGAAAAATGTCACATATGGTGTTTCTCAAGTGACAGATTCATTTGTAGAAGGAACAAAAGATAATCTTTCTTTTACAGAACACATTGTTGCAGGAACAATTTATTTCGTATTATCAACCGTATTGGATTGTTGTCCCTATTTTAACAAAGTTATGGTACCTACAACAATAAATTTCTTTTAGTGTAGCCCTACAATGGAAGGACGCCGCAATGAGGGGGTGGGTGGAGGAACAGGGAGGTCATCGAGAAAACGGCACAATGGTCCGTCACGGTTCCCAAGTGCGTAAATCCGGAGACCGACCTCGTCGGGAATCAAACCCTGCTCGCCTTGGTGGGAGGCGAGTACTCTAACCTCTGCACTAACCGTGGGTCCTACTTTGTAGAACTTCAGTGTGACACGAGTATATTCTGAACTGTGAAGGTACCTCTATGGATGAATATATAATATGAACAAATATTATTGTTTCCGAAACTTACTACCAGATGATATTTTCGCCTTAAAATTATATCTTTAGTCCGTTTTACCATGGCAACTTTCATTGTTTTTTTCTGTTTCAGGCTTACGTTATTTTATTGTTCGCTCAGAAAGACAGCGTGACTGTTTGAAGGGGGGGGGGGGGCAGGCAAGATGTTCGTATGCTTCTTAAGTCTCTTTTGGGAATGTGGCGTATGCCCTCACATTTTTAGGTATTTTTAAAGCGTGTTACGGGAAACGAAAATTGCGAAAACATTATTTTCAGGTAAGTCAATGAGGTGACTAGGAGGAAGGGGAGGATGACTTTATATAACAGCTGAGAATATTACTATTTTATTCTTATATGTAACATTTTGAAACTTCTGTGGGCTAATAATTTGGCCAAGAAGGTGGCAGTTTTGAAACATGTGTTCACACTCGGTCGTTTTGCACGATAAGACATTACACCACAATTTCGTTTAAAAAAATACTAATTAGTTTTGCTTTACCTGAAAGGCGTAAATGCAAGGACATGTTTTGTCTGCGAGAATCTCCCTTCATACGCGTTGGTAAATTTTGTGTGCAATTTCGATTTATTGCACTAATAGTAATAGCGAACGTTTTCGGACAGGTTTAATTCATTTCATTCGCATGGATTTTTTGTGCATGTGGCAACGTGTGTGCTGTACACTATATGCTGAGCACTCATCAGAATTTGTAAATTTAAAATATGTTTTAATGTTTACTTTAGAGAGTGTTGAAACGTTTACACTGGTTTTTAGTTACATGGAAGTATTCATATAAAAATAATAAATATGGCTGCACTACAACGGAAAGAAAACTTTATGCAGCGCATACTTTACCATGAACGGCCTATAATGTACAACACATCCAGGTTGTGCGTGAGCGTGCGTCAGTAGCCTGCAATGTGAGGTGATACTTCTCGCAGCACAAGAGTGCAGGGCGGGTCGCAAAGTACGTAGTTAGGCCAGGCGTTTGAGAAGCGTCCTACCTACACACCATTCACTGCAGGATGTTATAACGTGCGAGCGACATTTAATTGAGGGGAAGGCCGTGTACTCCAGTCTAGCCACTTGTTTGTCTCGACACTGACACGAGACCGCTTCCTCTTGCCACGCCCACCACACATAGCCTTGCCTTGCACGAAGCAACCGCCCAGCTGGGCGCTGCTTTTAACTAAGCAGTCAGTCAGTTGTCACGCTCAGTTACGTTAGACAAAAAAAATGATTCGCCTCTCTGGCAGGTCTTGATTCTAGGTTAGGATTCTATTTTTTAAATCCTTTTTTGTTTTATTAATTTTGGTAATTACATGCCCTCGGACAGCACAAGGCCTTGGTAGAAGTAGTACATGGGGGGGGGGGGGGGTGGATAAGAGAGGGAGTAAGCCAGGACCTTAATTAAAGGACCAGCGCAGTATTCTCCTGGAGTGGTTTCGGGAAATTTTGGAAATCCAAAATCAGGAAGGTCAGAGACGGGAATCAGGGACGGATTTAAGTTTTACTTCGCCCGGGGCAAGAAATGTGATTTTCCCCTCCCCTCCTTTCCCTCCCCACTTTTCCATCCATCAAATCGATCCGACAGTAATAAACGTATTTTGCATACATTGTTTTACACTCGTGTGAGTAACAGTATAACATGTTAGTAGAAATACATCAATCCCGTACTTACTAGCTACCATTAGTAGTGTTTTAAATGTGGATTATAATTATAAATACTGTATTTATGACATTATATGGTGTTCAAGGTTAATAAAAATACGAACACACACAACTAGTACAAGTCTAAATATTGGTAGGTATTGTATCTTTTTTACACTCATTTGCGTTTCATTCCCAAGTAATATCTCCAACGCCCCCTCTACCCGGCGCCGGGGCTTGAACGTGAGTTCTCTCGAATGCGAGGCGAGTGTTTTACCATTGCTCCACCTCGTTTGTCTTTTAACTGCATGTAGCGCAGTTTATTAATTGTATTACTGAACGAACTTTCAAATAATATCTACTTGTTTCATGACGCCCCGGCTGTGTAGTGGTTATGCCACTCGCTTCCTACCAAGCGATCCGGGTTCGTTTCCCGACGGGTTGGTTCTGATTATTACTATGTGGGTAACGTGGTTGACGTTGCCGTTGGCCAGTGGATTTTTTCAGGGTGCTCCCTCACCCTCTCCCTCCCCGCCATTTCATTCCATCGCAGCTCATTACTTTGCGTCGAGCGCACGCACACGTCCGATAGATACGTCCGTTAATTGCTTCCTTCTGAAATGAAGAGAATAATTTTGTTTACCTCAGTGTGTGTGTATTATATTGTTTTTCTTTTAATTCGCGTTATAAGCTATTAAATCAAACTTAATTATTTACTTAGAATATGGAACATTTCATACCAAATAAATCCCCCACAAAGAGCGCACTTGTAATGTCTTTGTGTTTTGTATGTTGGTTAACGGAGCTGGGGGGGGGGGGGTTACCCTAATTCGCAACAACAGCAGCCAGCTTGTTCTGTGTTACAGTGTTTTCTTTTAAGAACAGGATTGTAATCTTAGCGCTTTCCATGCCATTGGTTACGGCTACACGCTGCGTTGTTTTCTCTGTAGCGCAGGGGGTCCGAGCGTTGAGCAGTGCAGGAAGGGTTGTTTTGATGCTGTGAAGTACGGCGTGTCTTTTAAAGTCTGACCTGGGTCCAGCGCTTTGTGTAGAGAGAAACAACTTTACTGTCCCCAGAGAGGTAGGGAGGAACCTTGCCAGTCCCTGGAGAGCTTTGTCGCGTCTTTGTCGGTATCCCTGCTCAAGGACGAACAAAATGCTCTACCTGAGCGTGTTAAAGCTCAACAACAACTAAAGCCGTATATTTTGTCTACCACGGTCTACGGGCCGATCATCCAGGTGGCTGTACAAAGGTTAGTATTCTGGTACGTGGTAGTATTGGTCATTGTTGTCAAAAGGTTCATGTGAACATGGGGTCAATATGGGACGGTTGTCGAGATAGTCCCATTTGAATGTAAACATTAATAAACTCAAAAATTACGGTTCTTGTTTTATTTATAGTTTTGTTCCACGTTTCAGTTGCAAGGAAGTTGTAAAACATAATGAATAACACACCCGATCCTATTTTTCCATAGCTGTAATAACAAGATTACAATATACAACAATTTTGTTTAAAGCCATGTAATTCTGTTCCATTGCCAATACTTCCACAATAAGTTCCCAAAGATCCCACCATCGACGTCAATGTATTTGTCAACTCGCGGAAGGTAATGTGTTGCCCGTCTAAAATCATCGTGTCGTTCCCGTATGACAGTAAAAGCATCCATTATGCGAGCGAGAAGTTTGTCTTGTGTATTAACTTTACTTCTGTAAATTTCACCTTCCACCAAACCCCATAAAGAATAATATAAGGGTTTGAGGTAGGGAGATCTTGGTGGCCAGGAAATAGCACTACCACTACCAATCCACTGATTAGGTAATGTGGTATTGATAAGCTCCCTTACCTGGTGCCAATAAAGAGGAGAGACTCCAGCATGCAGAGGTACATAACAAGACGTGTAGAGCTGAAGGAACATCCTTGAATAGTTCAGATAATGTACACTGCAAAAATTGCAGCTACCTTGCCCCATTCATAAGATCGTCGAAAAAAATGGGACCTATCAGCAGGTCATCCAACTTACCACACATTAATTGAGAAATGTTCTTGAACATTTGTGTCTATTTTACCACACATAATTTAAGATATTATCAGTGTTTACATTCAAATGGGGCTGTATCGACAACCGTCCCATATTGACTCCGTGTTCATAAAACTTTTTTGATAATAATGACCACTGCTGCCACCTCCCAGAATATTGACCTTTCCTCTCAGTACACTCTGTATATTTGCAGTTCATTACTCGTACAATATCTTTTTTTTATTCTTACATGTAGTGGAAGGATACAATTATGCGGAAAGGACAAACTAAGCAGACTCTAAATAAATAAATACTAAACGCGAATGGGACAGCAGTCGCCTAAAGGTCAGACCCATAGAGTAAGTAAGGTATCCCAGAGTGACAACAGCAATGTTGACTCAGAGATGCTTATTTATGCCCTCTCCACGCACACCAACTCAACAAAAATAAAAATGTTACTTAACAAGCTATCCAGTTGGCATCAATGCACGACACTAGCGCCATCTTTTGAGTATAAAGTAAGTAGTTCTAGCAGTGGCTTTTACTAGATTTTTCTATAAAAAGTAAAAAAAGTATTAATAAATGAATAGTTGAATGTTTTAGTCAATTTGATGATATATTTTTGTTAACATCCATGTATGGCTGAATTATTCTTCCACGACTATCAGTAATTAATGTTTGCAGCTTAACTTAACCGTATATAGGTATTGTCTCTGACTGCAGCATTTAGGAAAATAGATAGAGATTTTTGCTATGCAAGTTAGAGAATTCGTAAATAATATTCAACCTTTAAATCTAACGTTGCATAATGCAGTAGAGTTCGTAAATGTGTAAAATGAAAGGAAGATAAAAATACAACTCACACACAACAGTTTCAACTCATTTTATTTTATATTGCAAATGTATTCCGTACTTAATAAATAAATACTTATCGTTCAAAGTCTCTCGGAAATTTAAAAACTTGTGGACCATCTTCAACAGTCGAATAAAACACATTGCAATTCTTCGCAGCACACTTCAATCTCCTTATGCCACCTGTTCTTCACTTAACCATTACCACACAGTGGTAAAATACACAGCAAATAATTTTTAATTTTACTTTCATTCAAATAATACAATAATCCCTTGTTCCGTAACTTCCATGTTGTCAACACAGTAGAGTAAGATCAATACTCGACAACATGACAACAACAAACATTCAGTTTAAACATTTTTACTTTAAATTGTCGTAACTCACAAATTAAATTGTAAACATTGTAATTATTCTGTACAATAGCATATAGGTTCTAAAATTATTTAAACTTTCTTTAAAATTTTAAAGAAAGTTGAAATAATTTTATAATTTCTACTATCTCGTGGGGGTATGCATGGTTGTGGATACAGTGAACAGCCCCTGGTCAGATAATTCGCTCCCACCAAGGTGATCCAAGTTCCATTCCCAGTGGGCCATTCCCCGAATTTTCGCATGTGGAAATCGTGCCGGACGATGCAGTTGGTAGACGGGCTTTCTTGTGGATCTCCTGTTTTCCCCGCCCCTTCATTCCGGCGTTGCTCCATACTCACGTCCCTCACCAGCGCTAAATACCTCGATGTTAAGCGCTGACCAAAATCTCTCACTCACTCACTCAACGAGAATAACCGATAGTAAACGTAAGAACGCTGCAGGCATTTGCGATGGGGAAGTATTAATCTATCAATTCCACCAAATAAAAACTTCGCAATTTATATCGCTACACTTTCTAGATGACTTGCATTTTGATGTTCCTATGTACGTGGCAATAGCATTTAAAATTTTGTCACAGACCGAAGCATTATTTTAAGTTGGTTATAGTGTAAGTTCCTGTTCGCCTCTGTATATAAGTAAACGGGATTCAGTCAATGTATCCAGACTGAAAGACTTCAACGCCGTCACTCGGATATGTGCTAAACTTTCGTTTTGATAAATATTCAGCTGCAAGGAACACACATATCTGATTCAATAGTGCGTGGTGCCTTTAATCTGAGGCAAATCGTTTATTGAAACCTTAAATATATTGAAAATTTGTGTATAATATCAACAACAAAAAATTAAGGAAATAGTTTTTGTTAACTTTGAGTGCAAACGTGCAGCTAGTGTGGTAGGTTTCTGGTGAACTATTTATGACACCGCCATTTTATAACCTCTATTACGGTGCAAGATTTTACGCCAAAGGAATGCGTTCCTCTGCGAAATATTCCCTCAAAAGTATGACAAAGACTGTTTTGTAGGAATACTGTTTTCCTGATTTCCTGTGCTCACTTCCAAATTCCTGCATAGTTCTGTAAACGTTGTAAGCATAATCAACTTAAGGGCGCCACCTACTTGCGCGATACAGTCTTAAAAGTGACGGATCCATAAGAGCGACCTTGAAGTTCGTGTAGAATGCCTCATAGACACACCGAGCTAAGTACTTAACTAGAGTGCAAGATTCCCTCCGATCCATTTTTACAACGGGACTTAAGGCCTTGCTCTTTAGTTTTGCAGTGGTTTCAAAAATATATTTTTGACGCAAATTAATGCATGTATCAAAAATTAATTCTTACAGTTTTAAAACTTATTTATCATCGCTTGTATCTGGATTTTTCTGTTGCAATACACCAAACGGATTTTTAGATTTTTGCCACTGAAATATCACATATTTTGCTGTCAAAATAAGTCGGAATAAACATAATAATTGTTTTGCTAGGCGACGGTAAATTATAAAAAAAAAAAAAAAATCTTCTGGCAAAATTGTGAATTGTATGATTGTAAACAGTCTCACTTTTTTTCAAAGCATTTTGTTAAAAAAAATTCAGAGCTACTTGCAATTATTTGAAATAATTGAAAGACGTGGCATTAAAGGGGTAACTATACAATTATATTGATGGCAAGTCTGTAGCAAAGTTAAAGAGCACGTTTCCTGTTCGTACATTGGCACAATGAGTGCATGTCGAATAGCTTCGTATAAAACATATTTATGAAAAGACTGCAACGCATATGAAGCACGTGTTAGGCGGCGGCCTTAAGGCCATGATCTTTCATTTATTTCAAACAATTGCAAATAACTCGAATATATTTTAACCGAATGCTTTGGAAATATTTGACACTGTGTACAGTCATACGATACACACTTTTGCAAGAGCGTTTTTTTTTATAATGTACCGTTAGGTAGCAAAAAAAAAATATTTTGCTTCACTTTGGCTTATTTTTACAACTGAGTATGTGATATTTCAGGGGCGAAAATCTAAAATTTCAGTTTGGTTTACTGCAACAGAAAAATTCATATACAAACGATGATAAGTGTTAAAACTGTAAGAATGAATTTTTGATATGTGTATTAATTTGCGTTAAAAATATTTTCGAAGCCATTGCAAAACTAAGGAGCGAGGCCTTGAGATTTAGTCTATGTCATAATTTGGTAGCGGCTAAAGTTGATATTTTTCAGATTAAACGCAAGGTGCACTAAATTCCGTTTGTTTGTGACCATTATTTTCTTAGTTCGTTTACGTGTCACATAGCTTTGCTATGTTTTTTTATTTTGTACATGCTTAAGGTCAATGTATATTTAGCACAAGCGAACGCTGATTGGCCGTTACATTTGTACGCTTCACTTCTGTAGCTACCACGAGAACTTCTGTAGCTACCACGAGACAGGCATACTCTCAAAGTATGCTAGTTAAGCCTCTGTGTTAAAGGTCATTTGTACTAAGCATTATATTATGATAAACATCAGTGTGAACCCATCACAACATTATTTAATGCGTCGGTGTTTTTATGAAAATTTTCTCATATCTTCTGAGGTTGCGGTGGAGTAATAGACATACAACTTGTCTCCCATACCGAAGTTATCTATCTGGGTTCAATTGCCGGTTGGGTAGCTAAGACAATGCACAGCGAATTTAAAGACTTTCGCCTGGAGAATACGTTATGGGCGCGGTCTACCGCAATTTTCACTACCAATTTTTAATGTTTTATTTCTACCAGATATTTTTTTCTTGTTTCAGACACAAAACGTAACTAAATTTGGCTCGTATCAAATTTTTTTTTATCTTTCGTAGTTTTCACGTAATGGCTTTTAAAGTAAAATTTTCCATGTTTCCGTTTTAAGAACTACACTAAAACCAACTAACATACCAAACTAAAAAAAAAATCACAGTGGAAAAGGACGTCACAGGCTACAATGTCATGCACATAAAAATATAAAGTAAATATTTTTATATTTAAATAAAAATGCTGAAATTTAAAATTAAAATTTAAAAAAATTCAATAATTTCCTTAAAAATATACAAAAAATATATTTTGTGGTTTAACATAGCTGAACTTGTAGCCTACAACATCGTTATTCACTGTGAAATATTTCAGTTTAGTAAGTGAGTTGGTTTTAGTGTCGTCCTTAAAACGGAAAAATGCAAATTTTAACTTTAACGAGCCATTACGCAAAAACTATGCGAGATAAAAAATATTTATAAGAGTAAAAATTAGTCACATTTGTGTCTAAAACAAGAAAAAATAACTGGTACAAATATAAAAAAATAAACATGGTGATGAAAATTGCGGTAGACCGCGCCTTTAAGACATGATGTTCGTCTATGGGTAATCAATGGCGCTTCCATTATTCCCGGCGGTGGACGCGCAGAATATGTCCGGTCAGGCGGCCATCTTAAAGAAAATCAGATATTTTAAAGAACATAAAATGCCAGAAGCGTGTGACGCAGCAGACGACTACCGGGTAGACACGGTGGGCTTGACCTTGTCCCTGCTTGTGGCCGCCGCCGCGTCTGCCCAAATACAGTCGGTTGAGGAAACAACGGCCTCGAGAACGTCTGGCCGCTTTGTATTCCAGACGTCCCTTCGTTTCGGCAGGACACCCCGGCCTCATCGGAAAGTTACGTCTGATGCCGGTGAAGTGTCCCCCCCTCCCCTTAGTTATTGCAATGTCGTCGCGCCTCGGGGCAGGGATAACCAGGAACAACCTTGCTCCAATCTCCCTTCCCTCGTCTCGCAGCCTCCGCCAGACAACGTGTGCCATGAGATAGACAAAAATAAATACAGGAAACTGTTTTATTGCGTCTCCCTCCGCGGGGAGTCCTGTCGACGACGGCGGTGGACACTCAATGCGAGGACCGGACCTCGCCAGACGCGAGCTGGCCCAGTTTTTTCCCGACCCGTGGGAGTGGTGGTCCAGGGAAGGGGGAGGGGGACAATGTCTGCCCCGTGCGTGATGAATGAGCCGAATTACTTACCTGGCCTCTTCCAAAAAACCAGACCCGCTCGCATGTACCCGCTCGTACGTGTCTGCCTTGTAAATTTCAGCCTGGACGAAAATTATTTTTTGGGTAGTCATAAAGTTGATAGCTCGAGCTAACTAATTGGCACCGAACCCCATACTAAATTTCTCATTTTGATGATGTATAGCCAATAATTTCTGCAACTTGTACCTGGCCGGGGTCCCTCCCCCCGCCCCTTTCTGGTCACCAAAAATGATGGTGATGCAGGGCAGTTCTTTCGGGAGCTTGTTCCCCAAAGCGGGAGAAACACAGACGAATTTTTTTTTCTCCCGTTGCAGGTGCCCGTGCGAAAAATAATGGACTCGTTTAAATTCGCTTAAGAACCTTGGGGGAGCGTTGTTCGTTGTCTGGGCATGTGACCGGTATTTGCGTGATTTCTTCTTGGCCTTCGAAACGTGCCGTACTAACATTTTTAATGTTTCCAGAATGTGTTAGAACAGTTGGTGTGTAATGCTGGCTGTCTCCGATAAGTGACGTGTATTCACGTCTAGAAATACGCAGTTTCATTTTACACTTAAAACGATTTGCGAATTTTCAAGTGTTTGTTAGCCAATTGTGTCTATAGTGAAAAATAGTACGTTTTTAATCTGTCTCGTCAAATACATGTTAGCCAACTATTTATTTGAAGAAGTAATGAATTGCAAACATGTATCTGAATTTACTGGTACCAAATTATAAGATTGTTATAAAGATATTTAGGGAAATGTGATTCGAGCTATTCTTGAAGAAATGCGAAATTTAATTTTATAACACCGATAGCTGTTTGGTTATTCGGTAATTTAACCTGAGTTGTAATACTGAGGCCATACCTGCTATAGTTGTCGACTGCGCCAAGGACGGATTTCTCTCAACTGGAATTTCATTCCCTTGCGAGGCAAATAAATAAATAAATATATATATATATATAATGTATCTCTACTTCATTTAGCATTCAAAGTACCGGGTTGTAAATGGAACAGTTTTAATTTACTTTTATAAGGATTCAGAGAAACATTTCAAGTCAGTCGTAACACTAGACTACATCTCTACTCGTTCAGAAGAATTGATGTAGTCTGCCACATGAACGAGTATAATTATCTGACAGTAGTGCTGGTATAGTTATCTGTGTTTCGTTAATCATCAATGTCAAGAATCAGTACACTTGACCTGAAAGTCATATCGCTTAAATTATGGTAGTACTGATGATGTGTAGCTGTTAGAAAATGTCCCCGTGTAAATTTCTTGAAGTAAAGTTCTAATAGACGACAAAATATGTTGGCCATCTTGACATAGTAAAAATGGGGTCAAATCGTATGTGTTGAAAGCTTTTATGGCTTTATTACAGCGATTTACACCATCAGGTTGCACAGACAACAAATTTGACAGAGCTGACGTTCTTGTATAGTATAGCATTGATTTGAGTCTGGATTAATGTGTCGGTTCGGTCAGAAAGGGTTTATTACATATGTTGTAATTGCTCCTTGATATCCAGTAGATCGTCAATGGGTCGGTGTTAACATATGGGCTGATCCCACTCGCATTCTATTGTGGACAAATCAGGGGGCCTTGCTGCCCAAGAGTTCCATAGCATTATTAGACATACATTCCAGAGACAATGAGCCATGTGTGGTCATCGTTATATTCTTTGAGTATTATCAGGGTACTTTCTCCTGAGAGTTAAAAATAAAACCATGCGTCAAGCCTTAGAATGTGTCAAGAGTAATGCCGCTGTGTCCCCCCTCAACATTTGTAGTATATGTATTCTTCTTTTATCTACAGTATACTCGCACACGACTGTCATCGGGGTAGTTCAGAACAGAAGTTCAGCGCTATGAGCACGGTAATACGGCAATCGTCACCATCCCGTGCTTCCCGTTTAAGCCACCACTCCGAACTTCGTCGTTTGTGCTCGGTTGTTAACAGCAGACTCCGACGTCAGTTGCTTAGGCACATGATGCACGACACACGATGTTGTAGAATGTCTTGTCAATTACTGTTGCTCTATGGCAGACGACGACGTCATGGGGTTGCGTAATGCTGAGCGTATGACGATATTTCATTGATGTGATCTGTATTGGTCGACCGGAGCTTTCATCACGTACTCTTCGATTCTGAAATCGGGCCTCACATTCCTCCTGGCAATCCTACGAGGTACATCCGGCCTTATCGTAACTCTCAATACAACATTATCCGTCAAATGCTGGTAATGCTAAGCAATGTGGTTTCTACCGTACTGAACTGTTTTTGGTGAGATACCGTCATTTTGTTGACGACCTGACTCTCTGATGCACTTCATGTTTTCTAATAACGGGGCTGTACAATAGTGTTGGTGGTTGAAACACACAATGCATTCTTGTGGTTCTTCGATACAGAACATTCAATTCAACCCATACAGTGATTGGCAGTAAGCACGTTTATTGTATCACTTATCAATTTGAACCAATTTTCAAAGGTACTTTACTCTTTCGCCAGTCACTTTTTAATGAGTGCGTATATATCCTTTACTGCAAAAATAATCGTTTCAATAATAGTTGTATCATAAAATAAATTAATTTAATCGTAGTGCTGAATTAAATCGTTTTATCTTTCGCAAACAAGGAGAAAAATACTTAACTAGGGTCACGTAATAATGCGGATTTTATGAATTTATACTTGTGAGGTTTCTCACGTTGTCACGGCAGTGATTCAAGGCGTTGAATATTACATGCAAGGTCCATTCTTTATGTGAGTGCGTAAAATGCTACCATGTAAAAGGGCCACTTGGAGAAGGTTTAATGAGGCGTAATGGACCCGCCTCCTGTGTGATCTTTCAGCGACATTAGACACAAATTACGCGCGATCAAGACACCTACAGTATACACGGCACCGGAGCGACGTTTATGGCCATCAGACGTGATTACGACGATCTTCATAACTTAAAAGTGCTCACCGAAAATTTTCGACGTGGCCCGGAACTAGTTTTGTTGGCCGACGGCGTCGGCGTCTTGTGCGAACCTCTCGGCGTGATTGATGACGCCATTATGCAATCAGGAGCGGCAGGCGAGAGCTGGAGGTGGCTGGCGAATCACAAAATGTGCAACACTGTATATATCGAGACCACTTGCTGTATGAGGAGGTTATGACAATCCATATACTAAGTATTTATTGTTTAATTATTTCATATCTTTTAAGTCGTTATTATACTCTCAAAACGGAACATTTTTATATTTTCATTTAAGTTACAATGCAAGATAAATAGGCTTAACGTCTCGTCGACAGCGAGGTCATTAGAGACGGCGACACACAACTTGGCATAATGGCAGGAAATGAGTCGGCCATGTTAAAGAACCAACCCAGCATTCGCCTGGAGCGATTTCGGGAAACCATGGAAAACCGAAAGCAGGATGGCCGGAGCCGGGAACCGAAATTAGGTCCTTCCGAATGCGAGTCCAACGTGTTATCGTTGAGCTACTTCGCACGTGTTTTAAGTTAAAAAGTACGTTTGACGTTCAAAGTGAGATTTTTATTGATTTGTTGTACCTTGATCTTGGCTTCATTTTAATAAACTGTCAAGCGTTGCAGAAAGACCACTGTGCTCTAATAGCAACACACCTGATGCATACATAAGAATAAGAACCTTACGGTTTAACTTGGGTGAAGCCTGACTAATGGCCGTTTGGTCAGAGACAATTTTTTTTTTTAATTTTTATTTATGTGGCGGAGGGAATCCACAGTCACCAGGGATATAATACTTGAACAGGATATTGAAAATAATCCACACGAGTAAGGAGGAATCAACAAGAAAACATTCACATCCCTGGAGTATGTCTTCCTAAGCTGATACTTTATGTCACGGACATTAGATTTCTGGTGTTAAATGGCATCCATACCTGTCATATTTGGTTCTTTGTTGTTTATTTTGTGTTTCACGAAGGATAATTCCTACAATGGGGCATATATTTTACCTGACCTTGCGATGCGTATGTGACAACTGAATAATTAAATCGTTATTTCTCGAAGATGTGAATTTCTGACCTTCCACTAAGTGTCAACGACACATGGCACATAAAAGTCTAAATTCATGTATCGTTAGTAAATAAGCGCTAGTAGCACTTCTAAAAGTGATTTAAGTAGTCGAAAAATGTTAAGGGCCTGTCTTACCGTTTTCTAGGCAAACTTCCTAGCAGCTGCCGTGTTGGGTAGGGTACTCTGGTATTTTACCTGTCAGACGTGTATGTCTCGTCAGTGAATTTATTAATCCAAGAAACAACCCAGAGTTTACAACAATTTATGTTAAGGCCTTGCTCTTTAGTTTTGCAGTGGTTTCGAAAAAAAATAAATTTTAACGCTGATTAATACATATGTCAAAAATTTATTCTCACAGTTTTAACACTTATATATCATCGTATATATCTGAATTTTTCTGTTGCAGTACACTAAATGAATTTTTAGATTCTTGTCCCTGAAATATCACGTATTTTGTTGTCAAAATAAGCCATAATTAAGCAAAATAATTTTTTGCTAGCAAACGGTACATTATCTTAAAAAAAAAAAAAAAAAAAGATTTGGCTAAATTGTGTATCGTATGAATGTACACAGTCTCAAACTTTTTTCAAAGCATTCGGTTAAAAAAAATAATCGAGATATTTGTAATTGTTTGAAATAAATGGAAGACCATGACTTTAAATAAAACAATTTGTGTGGATTCTGGTTTGTTCTTTGCTCACTTTGTGAGGACCTCATTCAACAGAACGAAATTACGGCAGTTAGAGATTGTATCCCAGAAATGCTTAAAAAAAAGTACTAAAACTGTTGGATTACTTTATATTTTGTTTTCGAGAAATACGTAGTTTTACATGAACGATTTTACCAATGGTTTATGTATCACGTCTTCTTGAATTCAAGTGATAACAATAGCGTATGGGGATTGTATCTGAAGACTGGGAATCACTCCTCAGATTTAACCAGTGCCTGCCGAACTGTGAAAGTAAATGAGGCTCTGCAGTGTATAAGTGACATAAGGCGAATGGCGAGAGAAACTGGAATACCCGAGAAAACACCCAGTTCAACGGCAAAGCTTGCCATGTTTTTCGTATGCTAAAACTCAGGATCGACACCGTCTGGAATCTAACCGAAATCACCTTGGTGGAAGGCAAGTAGTCTAACTTCTACACCACCGCAGTCCTTAATTTTAGCGATAAGATGGATTAAAAAAGTCAGTATTGCTTATCCGACAATCCAGCTGTACGATCATCGTACCTGGTTGGTGTTGTTTTTAAATGTTGGTTTTATTCACCATGATTCCCTATTCATTATACAATTCCACTATCATCACGTTTGTTATTAAGTCAGATAGGCCTATAATAAATGCTTTCCGTACAGCCCATAAAGCTCTGAAAGATCGGAGGTTAGTGAAATGTGGAGGAATTTTTTAATGGGTACTTTCAAATGTCCTTTGCAATAATGTAGCTTTTGCAGGTAAGCAAACGATGATTCTATTTGAGTGATTCATAAAACTATTTAGTTTCTTTTGTGTAAAAACGTTACAGGGAGACTTTCATATTAGTCTAAAATAGGTTTATAAAAAACGGAACACATGTGCACATTCATGACTTCCCCGGGAATTAAACACACAACATCGTAGTTCACTCAGATGTCGACCGCCCCACAAATACACCATTTGTCTTAATAACTTCGGACACGGCGTTCGCTTCTAGAGTGTATGTCTGTTGTAAGTAATACATTAGCAATACAAACTTCGTAAAAACTGTAGGGCGTGGCCTACCACGTTTCGCTGTCGTCGTGTGTTAGGATTGGCTTTCCAGTCTTGAGACTCAAGTTCTGATTTGTCAGACTTATTTTTACGAAAACTGTGCTGTGCAGGTATTGTATGAAGCTCTTATATGGTAGTTTAGTCGGTACAATTGGCATTCAACTCGATGATGTATCGCTGTAGATTGCGCCGTCTTAACAAGTGTACTGAGCGTCATCGGGCCACGGGCCGACAGACTGCGAAGAAGAACTGACGAAAAAAAATCACCAAACTGGACCGAATACAATGGCAGTGCTGTGGTGGTTACCGCGCCAAAAAGCAACCTGTCAACCGTTGTCCTTGGTACGTCCGGCTACAGCCACGCCAGACCTAACTTGATGAACAGCTATTATCCGTCATGCGGCATGTATTTAATACCGGATTCCAACAGCAGAACATACACGAGCACTCAAAAAGCTTTGTCTGTGTACATAATGCAAGCAGGTTCTTTTGCTCGTACTGGATGCGTCTTGCATGACGACGGAAATTGCCATTACCACAAGTGACTCCAGACATGCAGACTCTTCGATCATGGCAAAACCTGGTTCTCATTATTCGAGCCCAAATAAATCTTGCTCGCTTTTTATTCCCTCGCTGCATTTGTTTCATATGTCTTGTGTATGAACTGTATTTGGGCAAGTACAGAGAGCGTGACGAGGGTGTTCAATCGGGACCTAGGGTTGCCTTCACTGAATTTCGGCGGAAGGAATGAGCCAGAGTGAAACCTCAGAGTACAAGAGAGGGTTGATGCCTATGGGTGGTTTTCGGCATGTAGCTTTACTTTTCTGTTCTACAGCGGTGTCCTGGCTTTTGTGGTTAGCTAATTGGCAAGTTTGTATATATGTGAGCATGTTTGGATGTATTTGTTCACTTGCATATTTTCAGTTTCCTACAGCCTTCTCAATGTTTATTACTAAGATTTTTCCTTATTTTCAGTCTGTGAGTGCTAGTAAGTTATTTTATGTTCTTAGTTTTATATTTTCCTTGTAAGTTTTACGTGTCATATATGTTTACAAGTTTTCGGTGCATGCAGGTGTGGCTATTAGAACACAATACAACATGCATTAGCTCTTAAAAGCATCAATAAATAATAAAAAGTATTTCTGTTCTCTGATTAAATATAATTATTACAATTTTAGAGCGCATTTAGAAACGTATTGAAACAAGTACTGTGGTTACTATTATTTCGATACATAAAATATTTAAACAATTCCTGCATACTGTACGGGTATTGAATATAAAGTTCAATAGCGCAGTTGTTTCTTGGAAATTATTATTTGGTTTAGCTTAAATATAGTTTGGACAGTTTATATTTGGCATCTCATCAAGTGACTGTTGACTAATCATACTTTTTTTATTTCGTTACTGTCGCTTCAGTATGCCTGGTACTAAATATATTTTGAATACATTTTTCGAGGCATTGGCTTAGGAAACACCGGAAGTCAGTTGAACTTACGGACAGTTGCATGCCGGCTAAAATACCGGACCGGCGCCCGGCACGATACAACCAATGTTTTCTTATCACCTGTGTGAAACGTCGACACATCAACATTCTCCCCTATAAAACTTCATACACATAATATGTCGTAGAACAACACATATCCCCCATGTTAGCACATATTGTGTTATGTGAGGAGCGAGTAAATTCTTCAACTACGTTCTCTTTCCGACTGAATAGCAGGAAGTTTTTTTTTCAAGACTGGCTAAGTTAAAGATCACCTGTGATGTGCACTGAGAAGCAGAGAGCACAGTCGGAAGTTGAGCCTGGATCTCACGAGAAGCAGAAACAAACATTTATTTAATTTTTAATCTTTTTATGTTTTGTTGCGTTTGACTGTTTATGTTTGTTTTATCGAAGCAAGTTAGTGATGGAATAATCATGTACAAAGCCAATATGTGCTAACCAATATATTACCTGGGAAATTTTAAGCATATTGAGAATTCATGAAATAAATAAAATCCATGGATTTGGTCAAAATTATTTGTTCTATATGTTATGAGAAATGTAACAGAAATATATTAGAAATCATAACAATGGCATTATGCAGACAAAACAAAGTGAAAATATGGCGATAGCTAAAAATGTTACGCATTCTGGTTCTGTACGTACTCAAAAATGACCGTTAAATTTAGTTCATTTAGGGGATTTGCAAAATAAGTACCGGTGCGTGTGCAAGCGTCCTTATGACACTTAGCTGACGTTGATGCTATCATGCATTGTAAATAATAAAATTATAAAAATGCCGTGTTAATTTTGTAAAATTAGAAGTTTCGAATGATAGCAGTTTCCTACGGTTTGATAAGTTAACATTTTGATGATGCGTCTTAAACAGATATTATTGTCAGAGATCAATGCAAGATGGCTTTAGATGTGCTGTCTTAATATGCTTTCTTTATCTGCATGCGTTGATCTTCTCGTCAACCGAATAGCTAAAACATCTGGGCGCTAAGTACATGATGAATGTTTCTATGTTTCACTCGGAGGTCAGTTTCCGATAGCCGCTTTGGAACTTGATGTGTCGGTTCGTACTCAGGTGAAGCTCTAGTGAGCCATCAGGCTGTCCCTGAATGTCGTTTACAGCCCTTCGTCGCGTTGTAGGGAATGCGAAGTCGAGTAAAATTATTTAATACACTTAAAGTCGCAGACTGTGAAGTACTTAGAAAATAAGTATAATTTTTAATTTAAGGTTGCCGCGCGGAAAATAAAAATTCCCGAAGAAAACTTGTAGCTAACCCAGATGTCCAAAGAATCCCCATATTATGGTGTGTCAAAAATATTTTTTACTCTTTGTGGAACAAACTATAAAATTATTAGGTATCAACTTGCGTACAGGAATGGGGTAGCTTGGTAGCCTGTTCTGCGTAATCAGAGAAACAAAATTGTTTACGTTATTATTTTCTATTTAACACGCTACAAATTACTTAAAAAATAAAGTTATACTCATTCGTTACATTTCTTTACAAGATAATCTGGTAAAATTTTGTTTTGCGAAAAGAGTAAGATTTATTATTTTTACGCGTGACTCCGCAATAATTTGTGGAGTGTGTTTTTTTTTTGTTGGAAACGACTTAATTTGAACGATGTGAAGCTCTGGTTATTAGTATTTTATTCTTAACATGACGGTCTTCTGAAGTACTCACTTTACTGAGAACAGCCTATACGTGCGGTTGGCGTCGTTGGCATACATAGCAGCCACCGTAGACTACGTAAAGGGGATGGTGCACGACCATCTTTAACATACAATATTTTCCTCACTATAAGCATTCCTGAAAGCATATCACCATTTTTGACATTTAATGTTCCTAAGGTGGCAACCAGGGTGGACATGTTTTGCGAGTTCGAGGCCTAAAGTGCGGAAGCGGTAAGACGACACAACACCGACATCACACCACACCCTAGACTCTAGACGCATGTCACTGAACTGCCATGTAGTCTTCTCGTCGACAACTCGCCTCTATGACACTTTCATATATGATCCTATCACTTCATGACATATTATTAAAGATAAAGTTGTATTGTACACGCCCATACATTTTAAAATGTTTTGTGCGAAGATTTACATACCTTAAAAAAAAGCCGTACAGACATTTGAACAATTTTAGACTTCTAGAAAACATGCTTTAATGAGTAGAAGCAGTTCACGTGTACCGTTCTTTAAATGCTATTCTCATGCAGACGTTACTCATGTGCGACGAGCAGTTTTCGAATATTCTGCTAACAGCCGAAGCTCTGCAACCCGCTCGGCTGCCTAAACAAACTACTACACCTTTCTACATTGATAGATGATACATTTCGTCCATATTATCTGACCTTTGTTGGAAGATATTAAAAAATTGTGGTATTTCGTATCTTCTAGCAAATTTCAAGTAATATGAACGTAATTTATTGTCCGACAATGTAAACAGGTGTAGTATATGAACATTTAGGGCAAGGAACGTCAAAATTGTTGGTACGCCCTTGGGATGATTTTAATGAGGAAAATCCTGTAAATGATAGATGACCGTGTACCATCTATCTCCTTTAACTTCCTTTAACATCGAACCTAACGCGTACATACACGTACGCGATCTTGGGTAAGCAAGAACAAATTGGGTGTCTAGAGCAAGTGAGAGATTTTGGTCAGCTCTTTAGAGCGGGTGAGGGGTGACGTGAGGTGACTATGGAGCAGCGTCGGAATGAAAGGACAAGGGAAACGGGAGATCCCCGAGAATACCCGCCGACCAGCGGCATCGTCGTGGACGATTTCCAGTCCGGGGACTGATACCCTCGGGTATCGAACGCAGATCACGTTGGTGGGAGGTGAATGGTCTGACCATTCGACCACCGCGGCCCCCTTGTGATAATATAGACTGTGTACTAATTGTCGACGTGTGTTTTAGTCGACTTTAATATATTTATCGGTGGACATTGCGGATAATTTAAATAACAATATACTAAACGCACTGTTTCCATCAAACGGAATGTGAAACGTGTATGTTCAATGCGGCGAAGAAGTTAGTGTGATGGTTGTTGCATTAATTATGGTATTATTAAAGAAGTCTTCATGACTCGTGCATTCATTTAACAAGGTTGGTTATCTATGCCTCTTGTCCCTCTCTGCTAAAAAACTGCGTTCCACGTCTTCTCGGAAATCTGAGCCGGGGTGGTGTAACCTGAATTTCAGTTCAAGGTTTAGTTGTATGTGGGCCGAACTCTAGGAACAAGTTTTGGAAGCAGGCAAGGTGAATGGCCACAGGGAGTTTTTGGGGTGAGCTTCCAGACCTACCCCACACACAACGACCAGTTTTTTTTTATTTGCGCTTTGGCCAAGATTCATGGGCCAACTCGAGCCATTCAAGAGTTTTCGGTGGGTCCACGCGTGCAAAAATTGATAAATGCCGGACCTGTTTTCGGCAAGTTGGTCCCCCTCCCCTTCCTCCTCGTGAAGTGGTCCAAAGCGCCTGGTCGTCTCGGCGGTTCCTTTCATAAGAGATGCGATCTTTCTTTCTCTTGTTTTTTTTTATCCAGCGAACATTTTAAAATGGATGGGAAGAGGGGACCATTGTGAAGCCGGGGAACCCAAATATTGGCCACATCTTGAGTTGCCGACCTCCAAGTGGGCCGTTACTACTACTACTACGATGTTCTGCAAATTTCGGTTGGTGTTAAAAAGATAAATGGACCCTGCTCTTTTTTGTTATTTTTCGGCAACTCGCTTTTATTCCTTCCTGTTCGGCGAGAGTTGCCAAATCTTCTGAGTTAGCTTGTTCTTTTTGGAAGTGAATTAATTTCGGGAAAATCGGTGTCCAGTTTTTCGGCAAGTCAGGAGCAATGGGTGGCTCGAATTACGTGTTTCCCATCTCTACAGTCAGCGGAAAGTACTAGCACGATTTGTTCTGTAGGCATTTATTTATTTAAAATTACATTACTGTAGCCTTTTATAACCATATGGATAATTATGTATAAAATACTAATATTTAACTATTGTGCGTGTTGAAATTTAAAGGGATGGCATTGCAAAATTTTATATAAATGCAAATGTAATAGTTTTTATTTGTAAATTGCGAAAGTGATTTGTTTGTTATATACTAAAAATACTGACTCCTCAAACGCTCCCTTTATTTGATGTCGTAAACTAAGACAAATGTTAACGTTTTAGTTATGACATGTAACTTACGATTCATTCGGAATCAAACAATCAGTACGCCGGGTAAATTCAATTACGCGAACGAAGGTCGTTGCTTAACATGCCTTATCTCGTCGGAAAGTCTGGTGGTGCATGTCTTCAGTACCGTCTATGTTATATAACACCGAGACGTAAGGGTGTTCATGGTTAGTTTAGCACTTTTCACACTTCTGTTTGTATTATTATTGGTAGATACAATCTGGTCACCTGCCCTCTCCTTCACCACTAGCCTAGTGTAGATATCCAAATTTCTGAATCCACATAATTAACTTGTCTATGAAAATGTACTGTTTCTTGTTATTGACATTGTTTTCGTATTGTACAAATAGTACTGCGTCTGCGACAAGATAAGCAGCAGTATAAAGCTGGGCCAGTGAATTCATTGATTATATAGTAATACGCTACGCTCGACTTCGAATTCGCTCGTAATCCGCTAACAGAGAAAAAAATTTAAATTGCTATAAATGTCTGGAAAAGTCTGTACTATTTCATAAATTTCACTGTGGCCTTTCGCATGTGTTTTTTTATTTGTTTCAGGCTTTCGCTGATTTGTTGCAATATTATTTTTTTTTTTTCAAACTTTGAATTGCAATTGTTTGGTTAGAGTTTTTATTAAAAGATAATTGTTAACCTTGTCCGTCTGAGAATGTCTGCACTAGCAGTATGAATAGATCTCTGTGCTGAACAGGGCCGCTATTTGCTAAGGGCGGGTGGGGCTTTAGTTCCACCCCGTAGTTTCCCATACTCTTCTCTCCCTCTTGGCCATTCTGCTGATGGGAACGAGTGGTCTCCGGTTGCATCCACATGGCTGTCGCTCTTTAAAGACGTCTCTTTGTAAGGCGCTCCTACTGCCATTAAGGGCGCTGCCAGAGCTTCAATCGTAGGTCTGACATTCAACCGTGCAACATTTCTGAGTGTTCGTCTGCGCACGAATATCTTTTAAGACGGTACCGTAAAGGTGAAAACTCAAAACAGTTAAAAACTGACATAGTAGACCTATACTTTAAACGCGGAAATTCCACTACAGGATATTCAAAGTATTAGACCAACACGCCGCATTATTTTGTCTTCATTATTCCGGCATGAAACAGTAAGTTCATGTGTGAAAGTTGCTAAGAGGCATGCCGACAGCGAATAGCCTGCGCCTCAGTGTGGTGGTGTATCCGCTGCACCAGTCTTGGACACGCATAATGCCGCAGCTAGACTGTGCCTTAGTGTGTACAGTCCGAAGCTGATGCACCTCTAGTTCATGCCAGAAGCTGGTTTTGATCCACAGGTCAATAAGGTGACTGGTTCTCGAGTGAATTGGACCTTTTCAAGTCAGCCTTCATAAAATATCTAAAAAATTGTTACAAGTCTTCCTGAAATTGGCGGCCACTGTTAGTAGTCATTTTCATCGGAGTATTGAATCTTTCTGACAAGTAAATGAAAGTATCGAAAGAAAACAACTTGCTGTCTCAACGTCCTGCTCATTTTTTACGCGGTTTCTTACGTAAATTCTCATGTTATTTTCATTTGTTATTGTTTTTGTTTTGAGCGTATTTGCTTTATGCCGGTGAGGTCAACAAGGACTATTGTGACTAATTAAAAAAATGGGTGGGATGGTTGTAAGTCTACCACTTTAAAAATAAGAGCGTTGATAAATACAATCTATTAAAATTTTCCACTCTACTGCAGTTATTTTATACAATCTACGACTAATGATAATATGTAAAAATACACATATAATTTAGAAATTTGAATTCTAAGTAGTCTGAGAGTAATTAGCAAGTTTGGGGGTGTTCTTGGAGGGTAAGTCCGCTGAAGTAGATGTAACCGACATATTTTTGTAAATAATTAGAACCGTTTTAATCATTATTAACAAAAGTGTAAGTACTATTCGGCAGTTTGATTTTCCATTTGTCCACTGCCAGAATTATTTTTCCTCGTACTTCGTTATAGTAAAACAAATAATATTAACGACGCGCAGTAACACCGCATATTTTGTCAAATACATGCTGTGTCGTACTTCAAGAAAAATTTCTGTGGTTAATTAAACATTCAACGTCTCTTGCTACTATCTGCACAAAAAAAAATTTGGCGAGCAGAAATGCACTCAATAAGAAAGTGTTTGGAGACAGAACATGGGATTTGGAAGTGGTGGTGGAGTATTAAAAAAAAGAACAGTGCCGAAAATTTAAATATAAATTGCATGCATAATTATCGAGTGCCAAATATGAACAGATAACTTTGTTTTGCTTGCGTGAGTGACGACTTGGTCCGAAATTTTCCAAAATGTGCGCATGAAACCAACTCCCGTTTCGGCCTCGATGTCCTAATTAATATTAATATCCTCTGTTCTCCGCGGCGTGTCACGCGAAGTTATAATTTTTTAGCAAGGTTAGGGGCCTCATCTCCCCAAAAAACTGGATTCGGTGGCGCGCCATGGCCAAGTCGAAACCAATTTCGCAGGGAAAAAGAGCGTTATTAATGGTGTTGGGCCAGACACATAATTCGCGACGGGGGTCCTCTCAGACTGCCGAAACACGCCGGGAACACTGTGCGTCGTAATATGGACTGCTTCCAAAACTGCCCTGCGCGAGGGGCCAGTGCGCCGTTAATATATTCCAAGGCCAAAAATCGCCGGCCATGATCGTTAGCTAGCGACGTCGTCTAATCTAATGTCCGACAACAGCCTGGAAACATGGTTTTCACGGGGCACAAGTGTTCTAACAATCGCAGGCTATGACATGAAAGGTCAAAAGTAAAAATACGCTGAGTTGAACTTGTATTATTTTATAGTTAAATAGTTGACGCCATTAAAAGTGCATGGCCTTCTATAAATGCAGCTCCTTAGTTCCTGTGTTATTGCAAAAGGGATTTTCAAATCATCCATCAATTGTACTTACGGTATTTGTAAATAAACTTTAAAATCGCTGAAAACCCAAAAACTGACTGAATTTAACTTCCCCCTTTCTTTCCTTTAGTTCGTTCTGTATTTCTGTATACTACCGCAGAAAAATTTGTTTCATGTTATCCATCATATAAAATAATGTTTTCATGTCGACAGTTATGCGAAATACCGGAACGTAGCATCTGTGATTACGGTTTGAACATGTTTTCTGTTTTCAGATAATGTAATCTGATTTCCTCCCCTCAACGTTTTCTTCCTCGTCTACAGTGCAGAGATTTAATTGCATTTTCAGTACACAAAATCGATTCCTGCCAAATTTGTCTGTCTTACCACTTATGGTGTGTTGTTTTCTAATTGTTCTCCCTGCTTTTTTCGTTTTCATGAAGAAATTTCATAGAACTGAACTTAAGCGCGCGGAAAAGTACCCTAGATATGAATGAAAATGAAAAGTTTAAATATACAGTACCTATTTTTATAGTTTGTCAAAGTGGAATAGTAACTTGCCATGAATTCGACTACTTTGACCACTTTGCATGTTTCAAATTTATACCCACGTTTACAAGCTACGAAGAAAGTCTCGGGGAAGATGAATGTCAAAATTAAAGTCCCATGACTGTCGTACTTAGTAATAAATTATTTAGTTTTCACGACTGCAAAACTCACAGACTTCAGTTTTTCTTATTCAGCTGTTACAGCTGTAGATGTTAAAAAGGGTATTGCGTAGCAGACCGTGGACGAAAGTACGCTCCTGAAAATATGTTACTATTTTTAAAATTCGTTTTATACTACGTACAAACTTGATATGTATGGTAACTTCCTCAATATGTTCGAACTCGTTTGCGATGACGAAAAGTTCGGTTTATCGGATAGTTAACATATTGTGAGATAAACATATTTTTTAGCGTACTATATCTTTGACGTCATCTGCTGTTTTATTCGGCATGTATTTAAAGATAACATTTTTCTTGCGTGTATGAATCGACAACCTTATAGGCCTATAGATGAATGAATCTTAACATATTCTATTCACACTATTCACATAACTTTGCGCAAGGCCAGGACATATAAAATATTGATTTTAGTTTAGTAAATGAAGGATACGACGAATGACCGGCGATGTTTCTTTATATAAACATTACATTTTATTATTAGGTGCGTATTATTTAATAAATCGGTACTGGGAGTTATTTAGTGTTTATTATTTGGTGAGAGAGAATTTCATATTAAAATTTAAGTTAGCTTACTTATTCCATAGTTATGCTATAATATTTCGAAAACAATGTTCATAATGAGAGGTAAAGTAATAAGCCACGTCCATTTTCAGTTAAATCTGCCAAATTTATAATCATGGAATATTCATCATAATAAGCGACACGGGCATCCCAGCATTCACCTAGAGCTATTTCGGGATGCCATGGAAAACCTAAATCAGGATGGCCAGAGCCGGGATCGAAGCTTGGTCCTTTCGCATGCGAGTCCAGCCTGTTACCGTTACTTCACCTCCCTCGGTTTATAACTTATTTCTACTTGTAATGTTAAATGCGGTTAGGGTAATCTGGCCGTATCAATTTTGTATTCATTCAATTCGCGTACCCTTGTTTAAATTTAATAAAGTGAAACGTGTGTAAAATAAAAAAATAATTTTAGTTGCTCTCGCATTTGCGTGAAACTGGGATGGAAAACCATCCCAATGCTGATGGTCTGGATCATTCCTAGTACGTGCCGAATGCGAGCGAGGTCTGTTGCCGAATAAGAAACTATTGTCGACGTATGGGGAGTACCGTGTGCGGTAAGGGGTAAGGTGGCGGCGAAGAAGACAGCAGACAAAGGGAGGGTTTGAGGGGTAGAGGGAACACGTGGTTGTTTCATGGTCAGCTACTTGACGGTGGAGACGACCAGACCTACTCGAGCCTCGACTGCCACAAGGTGAGTTCCCGCTCTGCGCACATGTCTCACTGCATGGCAGAGACTGTGCACGCTTTGCAGCCTCAAGTCCTGCTTCTCTCTTCTCACTGCTCATCCTGGTCATACATTTTTCCAACAATTCAACGTTTCTGTACGTTGCCGATGGTACAGATACTCACTTTATCTGATCACTTCATATCACTCTTCAGGGATGACGGGATAGAGCATCATTGAAATTGTTCTCGGAGCGAGTCATTTGTCGTCTTGCAAACTGTTGACGGTCCTGTCTGCTGACGTGACAAATTGCACTGCTATTATTATTGCGGTTTATATATATATATATATATATATATATATATATATATATATATGGAAACATTATATAATTTTTTTAGATGCTTTAAATTTTATAGTGTTTTTAGGGAGGGGGTTAACCTCGGATCCCCTCCCCTCCCCCCTTCGTTCTCCTACCTCATGCTCCACCATGGTGACGAGTACCTATGAATCCAACTCCGTGAGGTTATCGACAATTTCCGTCTCAGGATACATTCCATTTTCCTACTTCCTTGAGAACAATGCTGGGCGATGTCTTTAATCAACGGGGATTTTCGGGGATATTCAATTTCCTCCGCCCCTTCATTCCGGCGTTGCTCCATACTTAGGCCTGCCTCTTATAAACCTCGCTGTTAGGCAGTGACCAAAATTTCTTCGCTCAGTATATTTCCTTACTCCTTAGCTTTCAAACGGTGACCAAAATCTCTTCGCTCAGTGTATTTTCTTACTCCTTCTATTTCTAGCAGTGAGTGCTATTTTTCATCATCCAGGACTGTGGTCCGGTCGTCCTCACGAATGTATATAGAAATACGCAGTTTATAATTTTGGTCACGGATGTAATGTTCGCGCTTATAGCACACATGCATGGTTTTAGCCAAAACAACTCAATAATGCACGTACTAAAGACAAAGAGCAAAATTAATAAATAATTGTTACATAAGCTTCAATTTCTCAATGGCTTGCTGTGATAATGCTTTATTTGTGTGTTGTACATGCGTGTTTGTATGAAGCTTGTCATGTGTATGTAGGCATGCATGAATTAATGTATTGTACATAGTAGTAAGCATCTACGAATGTGTTGAGATTTCTCGTCCTCGTGTTTTATGTCATTGCACTAAACTAGGTATTGAAAGCAAACAACAGAGGAATAATTGTGGGTTCAGTCATGCTTGTGTCCTTTGCTATAAATAGTGGGGTCTTAAAAATTTGTAAGTGTTACGTCATGAACTTGTGAACATTAATACATTTTAAACTGTTTGATTAAAATTTGTAATATCTAATCAAAAGTATTTTCAAGGTATCAACTTTTTTTTTTCAATTCATGTACCAGTTAAGTATAATAAAAATCAATACATCAATTTGTCGTGTAGGTACTATAATGACGCACGACTATTAGCTTGAAAGCTGTTTGCAGAAATTCTAGTTTTAATTAATTTTAATGTCAATTGAAGTTGGCCTGGAACTATTTTTGTGTAATAAGAACTAAGCTATTGGTGGGACAGAAATATCGGGCGGAGCATGTTCTGTATAGTGAAGCGCAATTTGGGCAAGGAAGTGCAAAGCGTTGTATGTACAAAATATTTCTAAATTATTTTTTACAATTTTATATTTATGTTCCAAAACAGTAATATATAGAAAAGTAAGGGTTTGTTGCTAAGTGTTCACGTACACATAGACACACACAGAGATACACAGCCACACACAGACATTGAGACACACATATACACAGAGATACGCATAGACACACATGGACATACAGACACACACAGAGACATACTGACACACAGAGACATACAGACACATACACACAGCAACATACACACAGGCACACACACACACAAATACACAGACAGACACACCTAAAATTTTAATTGCCAGTTAACAGATATCAGTGTTTTCTTCATCCGTAGCATGCACTATATCGTGATGATATTATATTTACTCTCACGTACAATCCGGTACATCCCAGTTAAAACGTGAGGTTGCTGCAGTTACGCGAGCAAGAAAATCTTACCTATTCCCTTCCTGTGTCTGATTGGGAGAAGCTTTAACAAAGTAAAAAAAAAAATCCAGGGCTCTGAAGACATTGGGTAGTACTGGATGGATTTTCGTCTGCCTACTTATCAACCATGAAATTCACTGTCCAACTTGGCCCGAATGGTATGGATCCAGTGGTGAGGTCAGATTGCAGTTCTCTATCTGTGGAAGTTAAAACTGTTAAAACATGTAATTGTTAACAGCTTAAGTTATTTTGATCTATGAAATAAAGGTCCTGCCACACGGTCATGAAGCAGACCATATCATACCTCACTTGAGTGCTCTCTATCCTCACATTGTGATGGTGTAACTTACAGCGGTTGCGTGAAAACACGCTTCTTTCGTAAACCTCGACTTCTTCTGGAGGTCTATTAACTATGTTAATTTTAGATTGGAAGTGTAAATAAAGTAAGTCATCAACACGTTATCAGTAGTCGTAGTCAATTTAGCCTTATTACTAAATGGCAGCCTGTTTGATTGAAAAATGTGAATTACTGTCTGATTTTTTTTACGTACATCAGAACTATAGGTTTATTTAGTTCTAAACTACATATATAACACATAAAATTACATCTAAGATAACAAACTCTTATAGTTCAAAATGGGCCAGAAAATGTAACAGAAATTCCAATTGGTCGATAGTATAGAAGATCTTGGAAATCTATCAAAAACATTCCGCCATTTAACATAACGTTAGCTGGTGTGACAGAAAACATATCCATCAAATCAGAAAAGAATACAGACTAAAAGTAAAATGCGTTTTTGAACTGGTATTTGGTAAATTGGTTTCGATTGGCGGACTACTAGGTTTCACAGAAAATAATCTTAGAAAAAAATTAAGTTTGTTATGGTGATAAGCTATCTAAAATTGCTCCATTTTAAAAGCTACATAAATTCTCTGCAATTTAGCAGATTGTATGATTCTGAAACATGATTAATAGAATCAAAGAGAAACTAATATTATTGCTACATTTAAACCGAGTGTTGCCGAAATGGTCAAACTTCGTCGGAGGAAAGCCCTTCCGACCGAGGTGATATTTTTTTTGGAGCTAAGGATCTCTAATGCCGCTGGGGGATGATCCTTGTTTCGGGTAACAAGTGCTTTCGGTGTTAGTACGCTCGATTTTAATTTAATTTGTGTACATTTTTAATTTGTTTTCACGTTAATATGTATTTATATTTTATAATGTTGCACTGATTTAGGGTCAAGGGATTGTTGTAGGCTTAGGAAAGTAATTATTTTTAATTTAGTCGAACGTGGTGGAAGATGCAAAGAAAATGTAAGCGTGTTGGTATCATCTTCGTCCGCTGTTGGGGCTTGGGTTCGTCGCAGCAGACATGTAAAGCACATTTTACACGACTCACATTCAAGCAGTACCCATACGAAGTATCAGTCTCGCACTAAATCTCGTACGACAATTCGTCGTACAAGGTAGATATCGTACAGAATCGGAAGACAAATAGTGATCAATTTTTTTTGGGAAATGTCCAGCAGTTTAACAAAGGGTTGCATTGATCCTTCAATGCGTGTCATGTGAACAACTGCATATCGACCAAATAATTGGCAGTAAATAATAATTTCATTTGTGCGAAGAAGAATTTGGCGAATTAAATTGCAGTTTTTAACCAATCTTTAAATTTATAATGGATACTGAGAAGCATAATTCAGACAGGGAATTTTAAAAAATAGTATAGCAAAGTATTGATTTCAGCGGCTTCCTATTAAAAATAACACATGTGTATTTTTGCAAACAGGATGTTTACAGACTTAGAAAAACTGGAATTATCAGGGAAATTTTGACCACCGGTAAATATCAGGGTAATTGAAGACTACTTTTGGTCATTCTGGAAAATTTCAAGAAACTCTCTCTCTCCTGGCTCATTTTTAAATTTCATAAAAAGTCACAGAATAAAAAATAGTGGAGTTTTGAGAGCGTTATTGTATTTTTTAATGTCCTCATATCTTTATACTTAATTGCCAGATTTATTGTTATTTGCCTTTTTTTTTTTTTTTTTTGTAAAATTTATTGGCTGAAACAACACAAAATATTATAAAGGACTTGATTAGTTATATTATTGGAAAATACCTTGATTAATTATCCGAAAAGGTTGCTTTCATACTTGTGAAAATCAGGGAAACGTTTGGTTTCCTGTGAGGGAAATCAGTGAAAAATCAGGGCTTTTTTTTGTTACGGTGGGTGGCCAATTTGTATGGTTACTGACTACCAACATAAGCCATCAGTCGGGGAGAACTTGATGCAAGATCTATTTGGGACAAGTTTTCAAAATTTTTTGTACTCTTGCAATGAAGTCCTTGTGAGGGTTTAGTAAAAGATTAAATCTTACGTTAAGTATATGCTTCTTAAAGCAAAGTGGCCATCTCCGGCATTTCATTGGTGGTGTCGTGTCGTCCAGTTAGCGTATCAGTGTGTAGAAGTTGCGGTAGCACTTCCGTCGGAACTTGTTGATGATGCGGTAATCAGGTGTTGATGAGGGAAAGTGAGAAAATCGCCTACTTTCATTTCAGATATATATTTGTATCAACACCACTTTACTTTCTCTTCGATCCACATTATGAATTGTACCCATAGAAACATCAGTGATCTTGGTGGTATCATAAAACTTCATCCACATATTTATTTAAGGCAGAATAGTATTTTCCCTCAGAAGATTTTTTGAAGATCGGGTACGGAATGGGTTGCACGGTGTATTGAAAGTTGCATCAGTGTTGAAATTTCTTTGTCTATCAGTAGCTAAGACCAAGGCTTGGGAATTTGCATCTAGCATACGCAGGTTTTTCACGCGTGATTCCCTACATACTCCTTTAATTTTTCGAGGGTTGGTGTCATCTCGCTGATTTGGAAATAATTCTCACCCATTTGAGAATCGACGAAAAATCAGTGTATGTTAAATATTTCGTTAAAGTCGCCACAGAACACACAGTCGATGTCTTTTTCTTTCCGTTTACATTTGCAATTTATGCCAGTTTAGTTCGATGGAATATCTTGTAATAAGATTTTTTATGATTATACGTCCTCGTAAGCGTCATATACGTTAGATCGTTTTCTTTACAAATAACATACAGTCCAAAATGTTTGAATAATTTCATAAATTCGTGCAGGTCGGATATATGATACTGTTAAGGTTCTGTGCTCACATACACACACGCTTAGAACAGAAACATGTGTTTTTTTCCGTCAACTTGAATAACTCTTGTCGTTTTAGGATTATATTTGCTGGAAACTCTATTATGATACTATAGTAACTTAAATTGTTTTAAATCCTGAAAGGAAGCAAATATCGCAAAACCGTTACATAGAAATGTTTGGAATTGTTTGTACTATGTAGCCTATTTTTTAATCATTAGTTTTTTTATAAATTTGGCTAATGATTGACTTTAAGATTTATTAAGATGATAATTTGGAAAAATTATAGAAACTTTTGTTTTCAAAAAATTTGAACGTTAATTATATAATTATATATTATATTCATAATATATTTATACTTTTACTATTAATGATAACAATTATAACAAATTTACATTCATGTTTGAATATAAGACTGGATACAATAAATTTGGAGATTAGGTATGATTAGATTAAATATTTGCCACTTTATTAGAAGTGAAATCATACTTTTTGTGTCCCGTAACTCCCTGACACATTATTCTTCAAAAGTAGGCCTACGTAATCAAATTTTTTGTCGAACTGTTACGTGTATGCGGCTTAATACTTAATAATTTAGACTGCTCGTGAATTTTAAACGTAAATGAAGTTTTATTTCCGTATTAAGTAAATCACAAGTACAAAAATTAGACTAAGAAACGGCAAAGACATTCAGAAAAGAGGGCATTGTATTTATTTGCCAAAATACAAAGAAAAGTAGAATTGAAAATACAAATAGCGTTATTTTTGCAAAAAAAATCGCAACAAAGAAGAAGGTATGTGTATAGGGGGTCTCACAATAACATTTAAATCTTGTTATACTGTAGGGGAGGCGAATACGAGTAAAATGATATGGGATATATAGGTTCGCAGAGGCTGAGAAGTACCTGTAAATTGACCCACAAATTGTGGTCTGTGAGGGTCGCAACCTACGTTCAATTAGCAAAAATTGCCGCAGTTCGCGAAATCTCTCCCATTCACCTGACATTCTTCCTTGGCACGTATAACGTATATCAGTAGAGATGATGGTACATTGCGTGAAAACTTGCCTGTTTGCTGGATTTCAGCACATGTTCAACTTACCAGAAGATTACTGGCTTTAGCTTGTATTTGGAGCTGTGTATTTGACTGAGCCAATAAGAATCACGATATTGTAATGTTTCATGCCTGTTGTTGATCTGTAGACAGCTACGTTGTCACAAGTATATCACAGAATCATATATGTTGCAAGAAACTACAACGTTTTGAAGGGTGTGCTGGCACAGAACATTTTCGCAATATACCATACTTAGAGATGATGGTTTATCGCGGGAAAACTTGACTATTTGCTAGGCTTCAACATACGCTCAACTTAGCAAAAGATTACTGGCTTTTCCTTGTACGTGGAGCTACTGCCCTATTTGACTGAGCAAATAAGAATGCCGCTATTTTAATATTTAATGCATGTTATTGGTCTGCAGACAGCTACGTTGTATCAGTGTTTTCAAGGCTATATTGACACAAAACATTTTCGCGATATACCATCATCTCTTACCATACTCTCTAAATATCAGTTAAAATCACAGAATGCAACGTTACCAGTTTGACGGCAGCAGTAGGCCTAGGTGAGGATGAGAGAAGTGAAATGATGATGGAGCTCACCCGGACAGATAAGACAGTGGAAAATGCATCTCTCCATGACATCCCGCCTACCTTAGGTATCGTCACACACAAGTACTTCATGCGAATTCCTGGTAGTGACCCCGATATGGCATCGAAAAAAATTCACCTCGGAGGGATGCTTCCGATACACCACCGTCGCCCTCCGAATTGTCAGCTCGGTCCACTTGACGACGCGTTAGTAGATGTCGCATACAGTGATTTGTTGCTACGTCAACGCAGATTACGAACTTCACAGTATTGTGTGTAGATGTTCTGGTATTTCTCAATCCCCGCGACACTGAGTGCACTGCATCATTTTACTCGTCTTCGCATCCCTGTAACGTGACTAAGGGCTTTAAATGATATTCAGGGACAAAGTCAGTTTATATTTAAATGATAATAATACACTCTTCGACGATAATCAAATAAAATATGTAAGTGTTGACTACATTAAAAGAAACTGTCTCATTTCGTTTGGCTCTTGTATCTCTTGCGTTATGATTAACTGGAATGATTGATTAATTGTTATATATATAATCACGCCCGCGCTTTCATGTAGTATGCAACGCTTACTAAAAAAAATTATTTAAAAAAATAAGTTTTTTGTTTTATATTTAACATAACATCTGGTTAAGATTTCATATTTACCAAAGAGTACTTTTGAAATTAGATGATCGTTTTTTTATTTTTAAGTCAAAATACTCTAATGGAATACGACCAGTTGTCCCAAAACTTCTAATTCGTCTACATTCAAGAGAGAACGGGATATAAATTAAAGCTTAAACGCTTAAAATGAAATTTTTAGATTTTAGAGGTCAATATAAAAAAAATACAATTTCGTAAAGTCATTTCTGGCAACTTCGTGAATCAATATTTTTACTCAGACATGTGTTTCTGGTGAATAAATTGTGTTGCTATAATTTTGTAGCTTCGATTCCGATGCAATAATGTTCGGGTGAGCTGGGTAACAAACATGCCTTTCGAATAGCATATTCTACCTCACCTTTCCACCAGTCTTTTCTCATCCATGGTGACCCTGACTGAGTGGCAAACATCGTGTGGATTTACACGTTCAATTGCGGCGAAACATACTTTACTGAAGGAAAGTGATATTTTTGCAAAACATTTACTTACAAAGTTCGTCAAGATTATTGATGTAGGGTTTGACGTTCCGTTTTTTCTTTTATTTTTGCCTAACAAAAAATCCCGACGTAATTGGCTATAGTTGATCTCTCGATACACTCTTGAACTATTATACACTATAAGCGGATCCAATAGTTTTAGAAAATCAGAAAAACTAAGTGAAGGGTCTGTAATGATGAAATATCTCAGTATTCGCCTAAATTGATTTCGGAAAACCGTTGAAAACCAAAATCAGGATGACTGGACCGGAAACCGGAATAAGGCGCTCCGAATCTGAGTTCACTGTGTTGTCACGCTGCGCCAAGTCACTTGTTCCCAAACGTGTACATTTATTGACTGATCAAATGATGTTTTCTGAAATCGGTTTCACTCATCTTTTTAATATTGTATAACATAAGTCACTTAACCAGTTTTTCACCTGAAATTGTCAAGTGAGAGCATAATCATTATACGAAATTACATTTTTCTTCTGTTTTTAATTGAACTTAACATCTGCAAAAAAAAAGGTGAAAATCTCAATGTCTAAATGGTAGGTACCAAACGTGGTGTGTGCATGTACAGGGACGCTTTAACTTTTTTGTGTATAATTAGCAGTGCTACAGATGTTTGATTATTTTATTAAATATGTAATAGTTTGAAACATTCTTATGAAACAAGACGATATTGTGAGTTAGCTTTTCTTTTTAATATAACCTAACCAATTTTTTTCCTGTGTTAAATTTTCCTGTCTTACTACTTCTTATGCATAAATCAGCTATAATGGTTCGTCAACGGTTCGTGTATTATGTTGAAATACGGTATGTCAGACAGTTTAGGCATCTGAAGACGCAAACAATACACATGAACACGTTATATTATTTTACACACTTTTGTGAGTTAAGTCACTGCATTGCTTACTTGCGTTAATTTGCTGTTTACGCTGAACCCCCTTGCTTGTACACACTTTTGTGTGTTTCATTTCTGCCCACATGTGTTAATTTGATGTATGCACTGAACGCATTATTTAATTATCTCTCTGATGGTGAATTTTTGTGTTTTTCAGGAAGCGACGTTTGCTGTGCAGCTACCCGTGAATCCAGGTAATATTAAACTGTATGCTATATTTGCAATCAATAACGTATATAGTGGTTAATATTTTTAGTACGATACTTACATTATTGCGGTAGATTCGTTGTATTTTATAAATTCAAACCTGCTACACCGACGAATGAGTTTACTGGGTTTTTAAATACTGACTTATTTGTAGCTTGGCTACCACACTCCATGTTTTCAGTCTATGGGTGTTTTGTCAAAGTTAATATTTGCATATTATGTCTAGTTATTCAGAGACGAACTTATGATGTATGTACTGTACATTAATTGAGCATTAGTCATTGTATGGTTATACATTATAAACATTTTATTTAGAGAAAAGGAAAATGAATCACTGAGGTTGTTATACAATGGTAATAATAATCCTTGCTGTTCAGCAAAGGAAAGTAAAAAAAAAAAATTCTTCTGTGTTAATACTTACCAATTTTTTTTCTTTAAGTAATTTTTCTGAGTACAATTTTATTTTATTTTTTTTTTAGCAAAGAAACTAGTTTTTCAAAGTTAAGCTTATTTTACAAAAACGCTGTCTCTAAGTTTATCTTAATGATTGCTACTAACTATTTCAATGGCAGCCCTATTTTCTTTGTTCCTATTACTGTGTACTTTATAGCTGTACAAAAATTTTCTTTGCGTTAGAGCTACTTTGCAGCAGTTGTATTTATTTAAAATTTTCCTTCAAAGTATTGAATTACAATTTTTTACTCTTCAGAGGTTAAAAAGCACGAGGATTTTTTTTTTCAACTTCCAACGGGCCGTAAAAAACTGGAATGAATTATAACGTGATTGTACTGTCAGAAGATATGTACACATTTCAACTACGTTTCAACATAATCACCACGCAGACTGAGACACTTATAGGCCTACCAGTGCACCAACTTCCCAATACCCTCTGAAAAGAAAGTTGCCACCTGCATATTGAACCTTGTTCGATAGCAAGCGAATCGTAACACAGTACTATTGTTTCCCCTCTTCTCACCACCTTGTGCAGTTGCCAAACCAACACATCAGTTGTGGCGTGGTTACGGGGATGTACTGTGTTATAATTTGACAGTAGAAGCATTTTACAATCAATTCCCGTTCCCATCGGAGGTAAAAAAAATACCCTCGTTATTGAAAACCAATGACGTTTGACAGCGGAAAAGATAAAACTGCTCCACTGATTATTTATATGTTTGAGAGTCGCTGTCCTTGTTCCGGATGGGAAAACTTTTTATCGTCCCATTGATTTGTCAATCAGCAGCACTTTGTTTATTAACTGTTTTTTCATTGACAATATCGTCCAAATTAAAGGACTAAGTTACGTTTTAAGAAATCTTCAGGACATATATTTGTTAAAACTGTTCCCTAATCTCAAAACTTTGACATTACGTTTCCTTAGCTAGGTAACAAGAACAGTCTTTTATTCGCAGGTAGTATAATAGTTTACCAAATAAGCAATTTTAGATAATTTCGTATAATTTTGAACTTAGTAACGTATGTTTCTTTTTGACTTCCGGCAGTACGTTTCATGATCCATAGGTAATTTAAGTAATATTTTTTTTGCAATACAAAGTTAATTAAATTTCTTCGAATTTTTAGTTGTATTTGCTTTACCATTTTCCTGAACCTCAGCCAGAGTGAAGGTTTTTATTGCGGATATGAAATCTAGCAGTCTAGCGGTGCGCATTCAACTGAATCTGTGTGCCGTTCTAGGCTTCCGGCCTAGAGCCACTTCTGGTTGGTAGGAGTAACCAGACCAGTGTCGCCTTGAAACTCTGAAGATACCAAGCGAAATGTTGGGCAAAACGTTGGTTACCACAGCCAACCAGACGCGGCTCCAGCCCGGAAGCCAAGACCGCAATAACAACAGCCACGGAAGCCTACACACTTCTATGAGTTGTGTGTATTAACACTTTAATTTTTGTAAATTATTAGAAAATTATTAAACTACCAAATACACGGATTTTTTTTATTTGAAAAATTTACGTAGTCGCAATCCTTGAGGTAGGATTCAAACACAAGTTTTCCCAGTGGCGTAAATAAGCTTGTTTGCGCCTGTGGTAAAAACTCACCCTGGCTACCCCCTTCCCCCACCCACCTTTTTTTGCCTTCCTGACATCTTCTGCTGCAAACCAAACCAACCACCCCTTCCCCGCCGATTTCTCCTTAACAAAACATATTGCCGCCTTACATTTACCAAGCTAATACTAAGATATTTGGGGCTGTGGTCGGCGAATGGTCAGACAATTCGCTTCCCACCGAGACGATCCGGGTTCGATTCCCGGCGGGGTCGGTCCCCGGATTTTCGCATGTAAAAATTTTGCATGATGATGCCACTGGTCCGCGGGATTTCTCAGGGGTCTCCTGTTTCCCCCGCCCCTTCATTTCGGCTCTGCTCCTTTCTCACCTCATGTGAAACCCCTCACCAAAACTTAAGACCTTGCGCTGGTCAAAATCTGTCACTCACTAAACTATTTCTTAACCAAATCATTAGACACTAGTATACTGTACTGTACTTGGTATATTGTTTCACACTTATCACAATCACTTCAATTAAGATTGAAATGGAAATGTGTGTGTGTGTAAATAGAAATACCTGCCAGTTTAGCGCCTACCTAGCGCCCGCGGCCCATGTCCCGTCTGCCACCCCTTCGTTACGTTCCTAGACTCACCGGTGGTCAAGTTAGCACTTTGTTACTGCAAACATGTACCATGTGTGTTCTAATGAAACCTGTAACTAAACCACAAAGTGAACTGACTATGCGATTCTACAGTATCTTATCTCCTTGTAAGATGTGCATGCTAAGGCCGTGTCCGAAACGACTACTCTGCCTTACTAAGGAAGAAAGCCTTAAGGGCGCGGTATACAGCAATTTTCATCTTCATTATTTTATTTTATATTTGCACCAGATATTTTTTTCTTATTTTAGACACAAAATGTGACTAAATTTGGCTTATATGAAATTTTTTATCTCTCATAGTTTTCGCGTAATGACTTGTTAATGTCATATTTTGCATGTTTCCGTTTTAACGACTACACTAAAACCAACTGATATACCAAACTCAGAAAAATCACAGTGGATAAAGACATTGCAGGCTACAATGACATGCTCATAAAATTAAAGAATAAAAATTATTTGTATTAAAAAAAATATTGAATTTTTAAAATTGTTATTTTTAGTTTCAGCATTTTTTTTTTAATTTAAATAATTGTATTCTTTAATTTTATGAGCATGTTATTCTAGCCTTCAATGTCTTTATCCACTGAGATTTTTTTGAGTTTGGTATATCAGTTTGTTTTAGTGTAGTCGGTAAAACGGAAACATACAAAATATGACTTTAACAAGCCATTACGCGCAAACTATGAGAGATAAAAAAAATTTTAAGAGCCAAATTTAGTCACATTTAGGGTCTAAAATAAGAAAAAAATATCTGGTACAAATAAAAAATAAAAAAATGGCGATGAAAATTGCGGTAGACCGCGCCCTTAACTCCAAATTTGTAAAAAAAAAAAAAAAAAAAAAAAAAAAAAAAAAAAAAAAAAAAAAAAAATCCAAAGATTTTCTTACATAGATTTGCGTAATGAGTCGTAAACGTCAAAATTTTCACTTTATGGTTTTATGTACGCCACTAAAACCAACTGGCATACAAAACCGAAAAAGTTCACAGTGTATAACAATTTTGTAGGCTATAATTTGACGCATACAAAAAAAAATTGTATTTAATACAGAAAATCTGAATTTCGAAATAAAAATTTTAAAATTTCAACAATTTAAAAAAATACAAAACTGTACTTTTTTATGTGTACCAAATCATAGCCTACAACATTGTTATACACTCTGAATATTTTCTGTTTGGTATGTCAGTTGGTTGCAGTGGCGTACATAAAACCGTAAAGTGAAAATTATGACATTTACGACTCATTACGCAAAAACAATGGGAGATACAAATATTCCGTAAGAAAAAGATTTAATCACAATTTATGTCTAAAATAAGAAAAAATATCTGGTACAAATATAAAAATAAAAGAGACGTTGAAAACTGTGATGAAACGCGCCCTTAGCGCCATGATCTTTTAATTATTTCAAACAATTGCAAATAACTAGAATAATGTTTAACCAGATGCTTTGAAAAAATTTGAGACTGTGTACAGTCGTACGATACACAATTTTGCCAGAGCGTTTTTTAATAATGTACCGTTTGCTGGCAAAAAAAATTGTTTTGCTTTATTTTGACTTATTTTGACGAAAAAAAAATTAATATTTCTGGGGAAGAAATCTACAATTCCGTTAAGTATATTGCTACAGAAAAATTCAGATACAAACTATGATATATAAGTGTTAAAACTGCCAGAATGTATTTTTGATATACCCATTAATTTGCGTTAAAAAAATATATTTTCGAAACCACTGTACAACTAAAGAGCGAGGCCTTAAGATTTAGCCTATTTCACGATTTGGTAGCGGTTCGTTCTCGTTCTGCCCCATAGCCTTGTTCATGAACAAGTAGACACAATATGGATAATGCTGAATTCAATAACTGTATTTTGCTTCCAACTGTCAAACACTCGCCACAAAACCCGAACCAAACATTCCCTTATGCAGAACTTTCACTGTTTGAGAATTTTTGCGTAGTATTTAATGCGTTCAAATCCATTGCTTTGGCGCACTCGCGTTCGTATAGAACACATGTATAAATGCATAATACTAGCGAAAGTTATGATAATTTAACATTTAATTGGGAAATGTAGTAAATGTAAATCCATAAAACGGCATGTAATGTCTCTTTAATTTCAAAATTTTGGCTCCTCGTCTCTTTAAATCTGCTGCTAATTTTTCACTTGTTCTTTAGTAGCAGTTTTTTCTTGTTGAGTAGTTAATTATTTTTAAGCTGTATATTACGAGGTTAGTTTATCACTACGGTGGCTATGAATGGGGCACTATATACAGTTGCTTGTTTAATGTACTGGTAGGTTCGATTTATTGTAGCTGTCTGTTAAGAAGTTATTAATGCGTATAGGTATTATTGAAAAAAACAACCATTTGGATATATCAAGTTTGTATTTTCTACATGAAAAATAAATATTCTCTGTCTGGTTGCACGGCTATAACGCGGAGATATGCCTGACAGGGCGTGTATACAATACCTAATAGTACTCTGTGTGTGACTGATAATACTCTCTGGAGACGACGAGGAAATGTGTTTCAGTAATTGAAAAAAAAATATTACGTGATTTACAGTTTGTGGGTTTTTTAAAAGGGTTTCCGACAAAGAACAAGTTATTAGCATTCTGCTGCGCCTTATGAGTGCTTGCACCTGACTGGAAATTAAGTCTGCAACATCTTAGTACTTGTACACACGATGGGCTTGTCAAGGTTGAGATAAAGAATTTTTTTCCCCTAGCGGTTGATTGCAACTGAATGATTTTAAAAAATAAAGAGGCAAACATGTATTATGTATTTTGATTTGTATTTATTTAACCATCAGCATATTTAAATTTATTTTGCACTTCCTATTATATGTGGAAAAAATTAGGAACAGTTTTATTTGCTATCCCAGGACAGTTCTGACCTTTTTTATAACCAATTATATTCTAAATGGACAGCCGCTTCGTCTTCGTTCAGTACAGTCCGTTGGGTGTTTGAAGTAAACGTTTCAATCCGGATTCTACACTCTAGTATACGACGGCCACTAGGCTAAATTCTCACTACACTCCTATTTCAGTCTGTTTGGAGTATGTTAATAACGTTAATCAGTTTATAGTAAAATTTCAATCCGGATTCAACCTAACGTGAAGTGAACTGGCGAATCGGATTGAAACGTTACGGTAAACACGTCCGAACTGGATTAAAGTAGGAGTGAAATGAGATAACCCAGTCCAGTTGCCGAGGTGGATTGCAGTATAGAATCCGGATTGAAACGTTTCCTTTAACTACCCATCGGACTTAACTGAACGAAAACGAAGTTTGTTTGGTTATCTAAAATAATGGGGGATACGAACTAAACAAAAATAAATATTCTGACGAGTGAATTGAAACCGTAATTTGCAAAAATGTTTGCCTCTTTGTTTTTATAAGTCAGTGGAAATGCCTCCTGCTGATACGCTGTAAATATACAATAAAAATAATACGAAGCGATTGTTGATAAGCATACGGTGAAATATATTAGTAATCCTGGATAAATATTTACTCATTAAGTTGGCAAATACCATTATCTAGGATTGTCATTGAGTATTTTATCCATATTGGCTTCGAAAATAGCGTTGTAATCAATTGATGGTTTCAGCGTTTATTTAACTACCACGCACTCTTAAATACAGTTGTTTGTGTGTGGCAAGAACGGGTATGAATGGGATTCCGAATTGTTGTAAATGTCTACAGAAGTTAACTTTGTACAGCAATACAATTACATGTACTCCAAACACAACATTTACTACAACGCCGTGTGACAATACGAGACGGACTGCATGGTTTCTAAAAAAAGTATCCTGAAACAGTCTGCCATTAGCGACAAAAGTATAGTTTATGTATGCATTGATTATTTCTGCGTATTGAGTACCGTATGACACAATAAGCGTGAAATAAATGTTACTTTAAGTTAAGTTAAAAAGCTGCGACTAAATCTCGACATCTGCTCAATTTATTGTGTTTTTGCTGTTCCACTGCGTGGCTGTCCCACCTGTAAAACCCATTAGCCAACAGGCGAGTTTAATGCACCTGTGATTGGTCGATAATTCGAGAGGTTGGCGGGGTTTTGCTAAATATGTCAATATATGGCAGCACTTACCGTAGTTTTCACGGGCGTTCGCAAGAAACGTAATAATAATTGGAAAGAAAAATTTTAGTTTTAATAGATAAATTAATGTTATATTATTTTCCCAACTAGCGCAGTCAGAACGCTAGATCACCAATCTGTAAGAGCCAGCAGTTTGCTTACACACATTCAAACTGTTAGCTTGGCAGGTTCGTTTGTATAACGCATGCGACCTTCATACGGTTGACTTTAAACCAAAATGTATTATTCTTGAGCAGATCTGATACAATAAAATGGATTCGTAGAAAGTTATCAATCACTCCGGAATTTGAATTAAACTGACATAAACTCAAACCTAGTACTAAAACGTCATAATGTGCGAGAGCTACCTTGCTGTCTTCACTCTTATCAACTAACTCAGTAGGCGGCTAGTGAAATCTTCGTTATTAACTAAGAAAATCTTTACTATAACGGTACATGCATTGACAACGAGAAAATTTTACGAGTTAGTTTTTAAGCAACCTGGTACATTAAATTTGCCCAGGTTTTTAAGTCAGTGTAAGGTTAGAAAACCTACTATAAATGCCTGACGGGCGGGCGGCAAACGAAAAAAAAAAAAAAAAATTGTCCAATTTCGTCATACGCGTGCTAGCCAATAAGAACGTGTTTTCAATGTTTACGGTGGCGTTTGAAAATGTGGCATTTTCAAAGCTCAATAACTTGAGAATTAAAATGCGCACGGAGTTATTACTTTACGTGGTTGCATTTGGTGCGAAAATATTTCGGAAGAATCATATAAATATTAAAATGTTTTTCTATTTACTATCTACATTGCACAGCCAGTAGTTTTGTAAGTAAATTGTACGTTTTCACATGGATTTATTACTTCACAGATTTTCACTACCTTATATACGAAAAACTGTTTGAAACATTTCTCATTTGGATTTGTAAGTATTGATGTTTGAAAATTATTGATAGAGTGGGACTAAATAAAAAAACATAATAAATAAGAGATTCCCAGCTAAACCCGATAAGTTAAATTTTGATAATTTTTGTTTTACGATTTATGCTGAAAGGTAGCTTAAATAGTACTTCGCTGTGAGGTGAAACTCCTCCAGGAATAAAGTTAATGAAGCACCCCTGACGTTTCGCTATAGTTACGCGAAAAAGGTTGCAATCCTTATCTTTTCTCCTTATCTTACATGTTCTCCAAAACAGGTTGCTGTTGTTACAGCTTAAGTTCATTTCCCCAACCAGAATATCTCGGTTACCAACCTCAGGAAGATACATTTACATCAAGGGCGAAATTCGCCCAGCTGCAGCCTCGTAAGTTCTGACGAAGAAGAGGCGTGACGTAACGCAGAAAAAACAAAGATTCACTCGGATTATGAAATGAGGTCTTCACATGTTCGTCACTTGCGCAATCGCGTGTTGTGAATTCAGTCGCATTTGTATTCAGTGAATTTCTACACATCAGTCCATCCCCGCTGACGTAAGAGTTTAGGTACTCTGCCACATCGGCTGCGATGTTCCGACATCGACCTCGTGTACATCGGAGTTAAGCGAGTGAGTGAGTGAGAGATTCTTGGTCAGCGCTCAACATCGAGGTCCTTAGCGCTGGTGAGGGGTGACATGAGGTGAGTATTGAGCTGCGCCGGAATGAAAGAGCGGGGGAAACGGGAGGTCTCAGAGAAAACCCACTGACCTGCGGCATCGTCCGGCACCATTCCTACATGCGAAAATCCGCGGACCGACCCCATCTGGAATAGAACCCGGATCACCTTGACGAGAGACGAATGGTCTGACCATTCGGCCACCGCGTCCCCTTGGAGTTAGGTGAAAGGTGAAGTCCGTTACCCCGATTGTCATCCACATGTACGAACAAAGGCGGTTCAAGTATCACTCTCCACCGAGCAAGTTGGAGTAGTGGCCAAACACTGTGTCCCGTTCCGGGAGACTCGGGCTCGATTCCCAATCCAATTGGCATTACGTAAGTGAGAGATTTTGGTCAGCGCTTAACATCTAGGTCTTAGAGCTGGTGAGGGGTGACTAGAGGTGAGTATGCAACAACGCCAGAATGATATGGGCGGGGAAAATGGGAGATCCCCGAGGAAACCCGCCGACAAACGGCATCGCCGGCACGATTGCCACATGCGAAATTCCGGGTTATTTGACACTGATCTTCTTATTGGTTGAAAAAGTAATGTTTACTAAATGAACAGTAAGTGGACGGATTTTTAAAATGCCGAACAGCTTCAAAGACGTACAGCGTTGCCAACCTTGAGTAATGCCAGGACCGTACTTTTTACCGAAAATATCGTACAAAGCCCTTCAGGGATAGTACATTAACAAAAAAAAAAGCTAACGTTTTCTTAAGGCTTTTGAATGTGGAGATAAGAATTTTAAAATCATAACAGAACATATTTTTTTACGTACAAACTAAATTTCCAGTCAGTAGATTCTACGTAAATGCAAAAATAACACATTGATATTCACAAAAATTTTAAAAGGGGAATTACACACGTTAATACATACACACACACACACACACACACACATATATATATATATGTATATACATATTTGTATATATACATACATTTATATTTTTTTAAACGTCCATTACAGTAGATAAGTAGATAAACATGAACAGGGCTGTGCTAAATTATCGTATTTGTACAATTAGGATCGTACGCTAAGACGTACAAGTGTTCTACTCGAGGACGTGAGGAGAACCTCAGCAGCCTGGTCCACAAGTGTACTGCATGTTGAAACGCCTCTGTGCAGCGTGCGGCACGCCGTCTGGGAGGAGGAGAGAGTCCTTTGTGTCGGCGACGGCGGCGGATGGTGTCTGATGATGGCATGGCTTGAGGGTTGTGAAGGGGGGGTGGGTAAGGAGAGTCAGGTACGCGCGTCGTTATCAGCGGGCTGCCATCGCAGCAGTTGCAGAGGCAGAGTTCATTTACCCGCAGGTCACCGCTATCACACGGAAGTCGGGCCGCCTCACAAAACTGCGGCCGCCCCCGCGTGTTTTGGCACGCACTGCCCCAACACTCTTCGCGCGCGGAGGCGAGACACCGCCATCTCTGTTGCGATGTTGTGCGCGGAGGCCCTCGGCCAGGTGGCGCAGTTTTCACGCGGGTTCGATTACCGGTCTTGTCATCCTTGTTTCGTGTTTTCCTGGTCTTCTCACGTTAACTTCACCGAGCGAGGTGGCGCGACGCTTAACACGTTGGATTCGCATTCGTAAGGCGACCCGGGTTCGATTCTCAGTTTTGGCCTTCCTGATATCGGCTTCACGAAATCGCTTCTGGCGAATGCTGCGATATCCTCCTCTCCTAGTTACAGTTATTGCGTCAAGTTGTCACGCCGTATTTAATGATTTCGCTTTCGATGAGTGAGTGAGTCACCAACTTAAATTTCTGTATTTTGTATCGTAACTTTTCTTTCGGTTAAATTCATGTAACTTAACTACAGGATAGACTACATATTGATAAGAGTTTTAGATACCATCAATCTTTATTTTCCGTTAACGTTGCTACAGATAGAATTGCAGTTAAGAGAGTAAAAGTAAGTACGTAGGTGCTAAGGACCACATAGTACGCACATGACGCCTCACCCTATGACTCTATCACTTAATGGCGTATTATTAACGATGAAGGTGTGTAAAACGTCTGTACCCTTTATATATGTTCTGCACCAAGATTTTCTTATTTAAAAGGACCCCAAAACATACGCTTTCATTAGAAAATATGCTTTAAAGATTAGTGGTGAATATGGAATAGGTATACACAAGCGTAACGTTCTTCAATTAATGTTATTCCTAAGCAGAGTTCACTTATGCGCGTTGAACAGTTTTCCAATAATCTAGCAACTGCCGAAGTTCTGTCCTTCGCTCGGAACCCTGTGTAGGGCACCGCACGAAGACTATGCAGTTTAAGTTCGCCTGATTTTGACATTTCACTTCTGAGAAAGTTGCCAAGCACCTTTCTCTGTGCGGACTTTTTTGTAACCACTCTGACTTCTTGGGAAAACTCTATAGAGGACCGTGAATCAACAGCAGACTTGCTGGAAAACATTCGCTCACTTGCACGCATTTATCTTTGGAAACTTCATGTACGCTGCAGTAACACAGTTTCAAACACGTCCTAACTTACGACGTTACTACGGCTAGCATGTACGTCGCATGCTATTGGGCCTCGTTTTATTTATATATTTACGAGCGAAAAACACACACACGCCAGGGACTTAGAGCTGGCGCGCGGACTGTACACCCGGTTACATTTTTGAAGTATAACAGCATGAGGAGGAATATATATGTGTGTTGTATATATACAGGCTGTTCAAAATTTCAATGATCAAATTGATACGAAAGATGAAGGAGACAAATACAAATATATTTTGCCAGATAACCATGTGTCGGAAACAAATAGTTTAGGAGTAATGAGTATTCGGAGGTATCGGATGTGATTGAGAAGACACCAATGGTAATTGTTTACAGAACTTTTTTTCTACCAATGTTACAATAAATGTTCAAACCGAGCACCAGTAACCTCAGTAGAGCACTCTATGTTGATACTGCAACTGTCATGCAGACTAGTGCTACAAACAAGTTTCCCGGACCTCTCACCATTCCACTTCTCACTGTGGGACTACAGTAACATCGACGTGTCTTTTGCCTCTGTTGACTCGGAGGCGCAGGTAGATGCACGAATAGCGGGCACAAACACACACAGCACAACCCACGCATAAGCGAACACGGGACATCCTGCAACATCGATACCGGCTATTCGCGGAGGTTAATGCTGCTAATTTTGGACGTTTATTGTGACATTGCTCGATAAATAAAGTACCTTAAACAATTACCGACGTGTCTTCTGAATCACACCCGATACCTCTGAATACCCATTACTAGGGCCCGGTAGTTTTCGCGAAAATATTTTTGCAGCACATTGTTTCAGTGCCTTACATGCGCACCTGCATCTCTGCTTTGTGGTCAGTGATTGGATGCCTTAACACACAACGTCTGGAGGTTAAATCCACAAATCACATACGTGCTGTGCCACAGTTAATCATGTACTGATTGGCACACTCAAATGAATAATGACTATGCACAAAAACACTCTGCCAATAATCATGAAGTTGAACTGCATAGGTGTGTACGTAAGACGCTGAAACAAAGTGGGGTAAAATCTTTTCGCGAAAAACTACCGGGCCCTACCCATTACTATTAAACTATTTGTTTCCAACTTATGGTTATTTGGCGAAATATATATGTATTGGTCTCCTTCATCTTCCGTATCAATTTGGGCATTGACTTTTTGAACATCCTGTATTTAAAGCATATACGTGTGTGTATATAAGTATATATATATATATATATATATATATATATATATATATATAAATTTATATTGGAGAACTTCGAAATAGTGGTTTTAATGGGCATGCTGCTGTCTTAAAAATGACATTTCGTTCTTGTCCGAGGTCGAGGTGTTTTCTTTCGTACACTGTCTACAATGGATACTTGTGAAACAGTTTGGTAAAAAGAACATTTCCCTATGTATTACAATGCATTACGTCTACATAAAATAGTACTTAAAAAGAATTTGTAAAAAATAATTTTTCTTATTATTTTAATATCTGTAGTGTGAGCTCTTTGGCGATCCTTGGAATGTATGTACAGTACATTTTTCAATCTTCGATGGCGCGATAGCGTTAATTTCAAAATACCATTTTATCTTCTGGAGCATTGTCAGCATCGTAGTGCACAATTTACTGCCAAATATATTTTTTAATCATATTTCAAAAATCTTCTCCTAGGAGTGTTAAAATTGATAATTATTACATAGATTGGTAAATTATTGAACTTGTTGCTTTGGTACGTGGCTATGAATAATATTTTAACAACCGATACTGTAGTGTATATAGTAAAAATGGTTTAAACGGGTGTTTTTTAAAATAATATTCGGTACAATCTTTTCCCCGGTACATATAAATTTTTATGTATTTGACGACATTTAAATTTAATAGTTACATATTTGCAACACTGCATATACAACGAAGTGTTTAATAAGATAGTTTCGCTGTTAACGTGTTAAGTCGCGTGCGCATGCGCAGTTGTAGCCGGTCGATTGTTGTCAGGGCAGTAAATTCTCAGAAACGTAACTCCTGATAAACGCATCGTAAAACAATGATCGCATGAAAGCTCTGCTGACTAACCTTTTGTGGTTATTCAGTGAAGAAGCGGCACATGCAGACCGGCTTGTCATTGGCTGTAGTGTCAACTAGGTTCTTGGTGACGTCAGACCTGACTGGCAACACCGCACCGGCAGCCACTGAGCGTCCAAATATTGCCTTATGTGAGCACACTATTTTATCATTATTGTAATACAATACTAATGCGCGTCATCGCTTTGCAAATAATTGAAAATTGCTTACTACACACGCTCTCTTAAATATTGGTGGCATGTGAAATATTTATTCAGCTGTCACTTAGACATAAAAATTCTGAGGTTAGGAGGTTAATCAGAAATAATAATCCATCTTCTTCTAGTTAGTGTGAATTCATTATTCACTTTTTTCCTTTATTGGAGAGAAATTCGTATTTTTATAAAACCGGAAACGCAAGTTAAATAAAGACACTATATGATTCACTCCACTTTGCTGAAAATAAGTAAATGCAAATTAGATGCAATTAAAGTTTCTCGAGAAAGTATAAATCGCTCGTCAAGAACCGCGGCAACTTTTCACATAAACCAATAAATTAATGCCACGAATTAGATACATTTATATTTCCATTTAATATTCTATAATGGATATTCGTTTGCTACGCACTTTGTACACAGAAACGTCAAGTATGCTTGGAAATTTCAGCTATGTAGCTGTTGCATGGTTGTGTTTAAAGAATATTATTAAGGCCCTGCTACATTGAGACGGTGAGATCGTCGCTGTCGGGTGGGCGTCGCTTTTCTCCTTGCTGCGTGCTACAACGAGAGTTGTTGCTTTGCTGTTTCAGTCTAGTTCCTGCAATACATAACAGATGGCAGCTCAATCGCAGTTCATCTTTTCCTTTTTCTAATTGCAAAATCTTGCTGCAAATTATGCTATGGTTATTAAAATAAGTTCGATCCGAATATAATTACATGCGAATAAAAGCTTTTTTATTTTAAAGTAAAATAAATTTTTTTATTCAAATATCGAAATTATTGAATTGAAATGTATGTTTCTGTACTGAGGTTATTAATTTTGTTGCTTGAAACATCTGAACCAGTTATTCTGTATTGTTTGCTAATTATTATTGTGGCTCATAATTTTCGTGGCACAGATATATGGCTAATCAAAACACTGTGGTGGTCGTCTGATGAACGTGAGTCGGTGGATTGTCGGCGAGTTGTCGGTGAAAGGTAAAAGTTGGCCGTCTCAACCAACACTCGTCGTCCCCGACAGCAACACAACGACTCTGACGTCATGGTCACATTCTCCAATCAGATGTAGAAATGGCAACGACTGGGCACCGACCGACAATTCGCTGTCTCTATGTAGCAGATCCTTTAATGTATCTTATTTTTTAGTTAGTATTAGGGGTGTTCTTTAAGATAATTTGCCTGATTAGACTTACAAATTGTCCTTTTTTACTCTTTGTGGTGGGCCTTTTTTATTATTAAAATGGCCGAAGTGTTTAAATTAGGCATTAAATTTTAATCCTGCGACAATTTTTTCGAGATACATAAAGTTGTTTAAACTGGAAACTGCTATTCTCAAAGGAATGAAGTGGAAAGTAGCTACAGATGCACAGCGAGATAGAAGTGTGACAGGTTATTTCAAGGGAGAAGTTGTGTCGCCATCTTGTCTCTGTGTATTTCTCGTCATAATTCTTGTTTAGCATTCATTTCTGAAAATTTAACTTCGTTACAGCATAAAGTATGTTCTGATAATATTTGTGGTGTCACAGACAATCGGATGCTAGTTCTGTTATGACATCTGAAACCGTACAAAGTAATTAAAATATTACTCGGAATGTTCCTGCGGGGTAGACATAAATACTAACTTAATATAAACCAAAGAAGTCAGAATTTTAATAATTAAACTCAAATGCAATTAACTTCTAAAAATTAATAAAGTCGAATTGTCAGCTGTATTTCCCTTTAAGGGCGTTCAAGTGGGGAAAAATTACAAAGTTATATTTGTATGAAATATTGTTAGTTTTATGGACGTTACTTTGGAGTATATTTTCCTCTTACAAAAGAAATAGCGAACCCAGTTGTAACAGGCCCATATGTTCGCCACCACGGTTTATTATATTTAATAGTTATCAGTGTCAACTATCATAAATCAATATGTTATAATAACTATGCCTTGCGACCATTCGTTCTCCTCGCCATTGTATCAGGATCACATTGAAATAATTCTCATTAAGCATTACTGCACCAAGTTTTATATAGAAAATAGTAATTGCACATATTGTGTCTTTGTGAAGACGAGGGAGAGAGGAGCAGGTGCAGAGAGTGTCTTGGGGTCTCACCCCTCCCCCGCTCGAACCACCTACCCATCTAGACAAAAGGGGAGGGGCTCCAGTCAATAGTTTTGTAAGTTGTCACTGTATTGTAGATATTTAGTAATTAATAAATCATAAATGTTAACAAGTAAAGGAACTATTTTATGTAATTGATTGTAAATAGCAAAGAGATATTATGCATTATTTAACATATGCGGTTCTGGCCGAAATTGTTGTCTTCGAGAGGCGGGGCCATCGGTGGAAAGCTGACTCCTGATTGGCCCAAAACAAACCGGAGTTTGCTGGCCAAGTAACGGGAGATTTTGGCGCAAATCGAGAGGGAGAAGCAAGACGACGCCGGGCCGGGACAGACGTTGTCAAGCCGGAGGAGACGTCGGCGAGCCGCAGCGACGGTAGGGCAGAGGGCCACCGTCAGGCGTCGAGACGCGGAGTATTGGGGGCCGAGGCGCCATCATCGTCGTTGCTTTGGGCGTCGGGACGCCATTAACATTTCGCCAAGTCACAAAGTACGTCGGGCCGAGGCACCTCTGATTAGTAATTGTAGAGAGATAGTAAGAAGAGACATTTTATATTCTAAATACAGTAGTCGTTGGGGTCTCCATGCACGCGACTGTGATCCTTAAGAGCCGTACCGACAATTCTGCGACAGTATCGGTCCGCCCCGAGAGGACAATAACAACGTGCTACCTGGGAAAATAACTTGCAAACTTTTCATTCCAGTATCCTAGTATCAAGAACTTACACCCAGCAAACAATAGCCAATCAAGCGTTCCGCAGAAAGTTAACAAGTATAAAGTAATGTAACACGCCGAACGTCGTACAATTTTACAAAAAAAAAAAAAAATAGCGTAGCCAGTTTTTCCCATATCGGCTTTTCAAAGTCAAAATTTGCATATTTTTGCTTCATACAAAACTTGATACCAATAAACATTCTGAAATGAGATAATTCACATTATAACTATGTCCCGAACTATTGCTTGAAGTATGTGAAAACTCATTACAATAATTTTTTGTATTGAAACAAATTGTAATATTCGCTAATTTTTTGTTGCTTTTAGCAATTTATTTAAAAAATACAATAATATTTTATCATATGTTCATATATGCTTCAAGCCGTAGTCCGTGGCATGTAGATTTGATGTGAATTTTTTTATTTCATTGTGTTGACTGGTTCTAAAGTTCTGTATAAAGTAAAAATAAGCAAATTTTGCTTTGAAATGCGATTATGGGAAAATTGTCAGAGCAATTTTTTTTTTTTTTCGTAAGAGTAAATTTTCTCCCAAGTAATGCCTACATACAAAACTAACAATATTTTATACGAACATAACATTATGATTTTTCCCACTTGAACACCTTTAAAGTCAGTTCATCTTAATATATAAAATGAAGTGTCCGGACACACTCACTCACTCAATCAATCAACCAAACCACTGGACCTAGAACCATGACATTTTGAGGGAAGCTTCCCTTTGCCCGGTAGGCACCCACTAAGAGTGGATTTTTCGAAATTCAATAATTAAGGGGGTGAAAAGGAGTGAAATGTGTTTTCAAAGAATCCCTCATATCTCATTATCTGAGAAAGCTACCATAATTTTTTTAAACTTCAAAATATTTTCCAAACAAATGCGTATTTGCAAATTTTTCGATTTTGTGAGATTTGAAAATTTAGGGGGTGAAAAGCCGTAAAATGTGTTTTTCATTATTCCTCGATTTCTCCTAAACCATTTCAGATAGTGAGGTTCTTTTTTCTTTAAAATGGTGCGTAAGTAAATATCTAAAAAGTTATTTTAGAATTTTTTGAAATTTGTCCTTGAAAGCTCTTAAAACAATTTAACGTGTTTTTAATTAATCCCATTTATCTCGTAAACCAGTGGAAATATTGAAATGGTTTTTGCTTTAAAACAAATCTTACGTAAATATCAAAAATTTAATTTCAGAATTTTCCTAAATTCCTCCTTGAAAGCTGTTAAAATAATAAAACGTGTTTTCAAATAATCATCTGAACCGCTTATACCCTTTGAGATATCGAGATGATTTTTTATAAGAATGAAGCTTACAAATCAAATTCAGGATTTTATGAAATTCGAAATTTAAGAATGTGAAAAGCAGTAAAATGTTACAGTCTCCCGAAAAAAAGAGAATGCTCATGGAGAATAATTCAACAGTTGTTTCTTTTTGACAACCTACTCATAAATAAAACCTCTTTGGACTGTAGCCCGTACATGCGAAATAATTATCACGGCCTGCCTTTAAGCATTCACTGAGGTATTGTATAAAGTTTGTGGTGTGGAAGGTGGGGTTACAGGTTCGTATCCCGTGCGAGACTTTGCGATGAGAATTACTATGACATCATACGAGATTATTGCACGCGCTCTTTTTTTTTTTTTTTGTACACCGAGCTAAGACAATTTATAGTTCACTGTTATTGAGTACGCTAGCTGTAAAATGCCTTCATCACATATTTTATCCAGAGTTACTGTTACATTACATAATTTCACGCGGGCAACGCCGCAGCCGGGCAGCTATTTTGTAGAGAAATAAAGATGAATTAAAACAAATATGTTATGCAATTAAAGTACGCTCAACGAAGTGGACCGGATAAAGCTGTTTGTATTTGTTGTTTTAAATATATACAGAGAATATAGTAACACCATCAATTAATACGTAATTAAAAGTTAGTTTCTCTTTTCTGTAGTACACGCGGGCGAAGCCGCAAAGGGACAGCTAGTTGGTACATATGTTACCAAAAGATGTGCACCGACATACAAACAAACTACTGTACTCGTGTATGTTAGTATGTTAGTTTATGTTTATTCAAGGTAAGGGAAGGTAGCAGGGCTTTACGTCTCGACATTAGAGACGGTGATACAGCTTGACGCAAAGACAGAAGCTGGGAGAGGAGTCGGCCGTGGCCATTCTAGCATTTGCCTGGAGCAATCTCGGGAAACCATAGAAAACCGACATCAGGTTGGCCGGTGCCGGGATTTGAACTCGGGTCCTCCTGAAGACGAGTGAAACGTGTTACCGTTGCGCCACTGCGTTCTGCCTGGTTATTCAAAACTATACATAGGTGGTTCACGATTTATGGTAATACATGTGTGTAAAGATCTATGAATTATTCCTATGCAGAGCATTCACGTGTGTTGAGTTGCTTTTGACTAAACTTATCTCGTCTGAAAACTGAAGCTGTGCACATCTGTCGGCGGCCTGGGTAAGCGGCTACCTTAATATTATGTAAGATTAAATATCGCTTCCTATGAATTCGTTATGCGCTTGTTTTTGACATAAAGAAAATCGAGCACGTTCATTTAAGAGTAGTGTGTACCGGTTTCAAATGTCCATGTTCGACGCGTGGAAACAGCGGAGCGATTAGAGCCAGAGTACCATGTTCGATGAGAAGCATATCGTCTCTACTTGAAGTTCGTTAAACTAGCGTGCAAGGTTTTCGCAGAATTCTTTCTCCTATGAGACTTTAAGCGGTGACCCTAAAATTTTATATTTTGGCAGTTTGAAGTAAAGACCAATGTACATGTCTCGTTTTGCAATTTACGAATTCAGACCCATTTTGAGAGGCCCCAAAATCATGTTTCTAACAAGCGTACTGAAAATTTGAAACGTGAGAAGAGTAGCTTCAGATGTGTATTATTTTCGTAGCTAACCGCAATAGGAATAATTTAAACGGTTTCACGTTAAAAATATTTCGCGCGGCACGCTACAACACCGCACAAGCACCAGGTACCCATGCCTTTTAAGGGCGTTCCAGAGAGTAAAAAAACATAATTGTACATTATTTTGTATTTGTATGAAACAGTCTTAGTTTTGTACACGTTACTTGGGAATACATTATCTTTTTAGAAAAAAAATTAGCTTAGCCAGTTTTCCCATTGTGGCATTTTGAAGTTAAAGTTTGCCTGTTTTTAGTTTATACATCCCCTTAAACCAATCAACATGTTGAAACAAAGTAATTCACAGTCAAAGTACAGTACATGTCACGAGCTAGGGTTTTAAGTACCTATAAAAACAATACAAAATAGTTTGGAATTAAAAAAATAGTGTAAAAGTAGCAAAACAATTTTAAAAATGTCAGAAATTTTTTATACACCAAAAAATTGTTTGAATGTAATTTTATATGCGTAAAGCCCTAGCCAGTGACATGTACTGTACTTTTACATTGAATTATTTAGTTTCATTAGTTTGATTGGTTTTTGGGGGGGTGTATGAACTAAAAACATGCATGTTTTGGCTTTGCAAAAAAAATTGGGGCCAAAGTCATCACTGGTTACGCTCGGGGCAAATGAGTTTTCATACCACTGTGTATACGACTTATGCCATCTGATTACAACTTCGCGTTGAAGAGTCTATAATTCTTCCTTCCTCAAGGTCTGATTTGTCGTAAATATTAATAAGGCCCAAGGGCTTCTCGCATGGATAGCTGTAGCTACGCGCTAGCATCATAGTTATCGTAACACCTGATGGCCGAACCACTAATTTGTTATATAGAGAGTTAAAAGTATTAGCTGCTGCGAGTATTAAATACGGGCAGAGCCGAGGGCCGACTATATAGTTTTTTTTTCATGTGTAAGCATCGAGTGTCCCTAGTATAGATCTAATAATAAAGTTAAATTTGATTTGAAGTAGCTGGTTTTCCTTTGCAGAAGTAGAAGCTTAGGTAAGCATTATAACATTGCGATTTATCTGTTATGTTATTCAATAAAAAGTGACTTACAAAAGTTTGTTGTAGATAATTGGGTAGGCAGAGCAATTTACTTGCTGTATTTTTTATGTTTTACTTTTAACAGTCATCCAATATTTATAACATTTTAGACTTATCTAAGATAAATACGGTTTTTTTTTCAACTGCCGCTAACTTGTTGGTGTGTCCTGTACTGGCATTCACTGTCGTATTTTCTCTCCTAAGTGAAGAGGTGCGGTTACTTCTTTGCAATAGTCTCATTTTGTAAACTTGTTTCTGAAACAGAGCTGAAACGTTTGTTTCAAAGGCAACCACAAAAAGATACTATTTAGACAAAAAAAATTTTGCCCCAGTCGTTAATTCTTACAACATGAATTGCTGTTGTAGTGTTACGCAAACCATTGTCTGGCATCTATTTTTTTTATCTCACTCTTCTTCGCGGGCATTTCGTCGCATACTTTTCTAAATGCTCTATGAAAACTGGCGCAATCTCCTTCCATTACTAACAGCTCTTCCACGTCTTGAATGTCTTTCAAACCATATCGCTTCAACATTGTAATTCAGGTTATTGTCTTCTGTTCATGACAGTTAAACTTATCGTAAGTCGGTTGAAGGTGAAATAAGCTGAATGAAAATAAATACTTTGTTAGTTGAGTTTATATATTTAATGCATAACTTCATCCACCAATGAGCGTACACTGACAGAAAAAAAAAATTATTGTAAGAGACGATTGGTGCCAAAGTATTTTGTTGTAAACACAACATTATGTTTTAATGGCCACTATTTTTCAGTGATTGCAACAAATTGTTTTTGTGGTGAACACAACATTATATTTTGGTGACCATTATTTTCAAATTAAAACAAAATGTTTGTGTGGTGAACACACAAATGCTCAGTATGATGAACACCAAAATAATATTTCGTAGCTGCCACAAAACGACATCTACGTGTAGACAAAGATAAATACAGTAGGTATAATAGCCATTCGATAAGTAATTTCCAACTTTATTACTCTTCAAAATTTGTGTAAAATACAATAGGTGTATTTTTGCAGTTGTACTGGTGACTAATTCAGTAAAGTCAGAGGTTTGTCGTTTGTGGTTAGTTATCCTGTTTGTTGTAAACGCGTAGTAAACAGTTACCGGTATTCGTCTATTTTGGCTCATCGAGTCTGAATGTAGGTAACAAGAATTGATAACCGTCAGTTAGTTTTTATGTGTTGTTAGTGTACCTTTATATGAAATAAGAATGTCTTTTGAACTCAGTGTTCAAATGAAATTATATTATCTTGTACTTAAATGGAAGAATATATAATATGTTAACGCAAACGTCTCAGTTGTTAGAGATACGTAGGATAACTCATTACTTTGAAAATTTTAACACTGAGAGGTCAAGCATATTTTCGCAGCATCACTTATTTGCTGGGAAATGTTTTTCACACACAAAAAGGTCAATATATCTGCATACTCAATTTCTGTCGTTGACAGCAAATGCCAAATTTGAAACTCCCGCCCGACTACATCCAACTTCGATTGCTATGTGAATTTTCTCGCTCTTTCGTGAACGCAATAGTTTGTTGCTAACACTAGTGACAAACCTGTTAATACGGGTATTATGCCTTATTGTGGCACAACGTTTTGGGTACGTCCTCGTTTCCAATACTCCGTAGATGAACAGCCTAACTCCGCGACTTTATTTTATTTGCTGGTGAGGTATACAGCATTACCATTCCCTATCCTCATAACGTGTTTGCAGCCATTCATTTTAAATTGAGGATAAACGTTATGATAAATAACATGGCCTCATAACTGGAATATAGAAAACGAATCTTCAACCGAAAATTGCTGAATTTTCCCTTATTCGTCGGTCAACTTATGCAACAAAAAAAAACTTACAGAAAAATAACATGAAATAGAAATATTACATCTATACTGATTCATGACATTAATAAATAATTTGTTTTATTTAGTATGTTGAAAAGTTAAATGCAATAACAAAAATTATCAACACGGGAATTCTGAAAGGTCCATCCTATGCTAAATTTCGTGTTCTCATGTTGGTATTAGGGGGGGGAGAGAGAGAGAGAGAGAGAGAGAGAGAGAGAGAGAGAGAGAGAGAGAGAGAGATTGTAGTCTACTTCGGGCTTCTTCGATGAAAAACAAGGTTCTCTTTTAACACGGCAGTTACAACTCTCATGCTTCCTGATAAATGACTTTTCAGTGACTCAATCAGTTTTAAATTCGTCACTTTTAAACAAATGTAGTATGTAATTTCTTAAGAATTACTGGCGTTTTGGATTTAAAGAAATAATCCATTTTTTTAAAATTCGAATTTTGACTTTATCCTTTTTATCTTTTTCTAGTAAATATAAAACTTATAACTCGGCAAGTCTTCCAATGTGGCAATGTTATTCAAGTCATTTAACAAAACAAAATTTTGTTTGAAATTGGTATCTATAATACTATTTAATTGAGAAGTAGTTTCTTTAGTTATTATATTATACACTATTACATTATTTTATTATTTAACTTATGTAACTGCTGATTACAACCAATTCGGCTTGTTTTTTCATTTATTATTTTTTTGGTCCCGTTTGTTTTCTGATATTACATAGCACTGCGATTGCGTATGCCAACAATATTTTACTAAATCATTTACTCCCATTGCGAGAATATTTCTTAAGCAATTCTTTTAGCATTGATTCAACAATTAAGCTTCGTGTCTGCAAGCACAGCCCTTAATTCTTTCTGAAAATTCCCTCCGCTAAGCTATTTGCCAATGTTGACCTCATCCAGGGGTGTAACTGCAGGCTGCGACTCATAATTGGTAGCCCAGTTCCCGTGTTGAGTGAATGTGTGTGATGGGAGTAGTGTGCCGTTCGAAAATAAAAGTTGTGGTGGCTGGCTCGGCCAGAGCAAGTGGAATAGTGGAATGTTCCCACACTGCGGTGTGCCAGAGGCCAAGCAACGGTACTTCTCGCGTCGCGCCGCGCCGCCTCAATCAAGTCAGAGTGGAGGGGACACGACCTGTAGGTACTCGCTGTCCAACGAGCACCATTTCTCATGCCGTCTGATTCGTTTGTACACTCATTCTTTGGGGAAGTGATGTGTGTGTGTTTCGCGGTATGGTGAAACGAAACTTATTTTATGATGATGCCTAGTCCTGCCAAGAAATACAGGATGATTCTGGCCGGTGTGTAGTATTTTTGTGTGAGGATAGATTACATAAACATAAGTCGAAAACTTGTTTTCAGTATTTCTATAAGGTGAATATAGTGGGAATAATACTACATTTTAAATGACACTTCTTTGGAAATAAGATAAAAAAAAACACTTGATTTTAGTCAACGATACTCTGAATGGCCTCTAAACTACGATGTTGTAGTTTTTGAGTTTATTGAAAATAACCAAATGTAATTTCAAAGTCGATTTTCAGGGTAGCATCACTCCCACCATATTCACTTTACGGGCAAATTGAAAACACGTTTCCTACTCACGTTCACAAAATTAACACACTTCGTCCGATGAATACTGAACTGATTTCATTGCGTATTAAAGGGACACATAATTATATTCATGTTTGTCAAAGCTCTAATTCTTGATTCAGTAGGTCGTTTGTAATTTTTTTATTCATATTGCACGCAGTAGTTTACAAGTTGCTTCGTCGGTATTCGTGCATGTATCATTTCGACGAACACTCTCTTTATATTTTTCTCGAACGGAGACGTGGAGTGATTCCGACTGTTTCGTTTGTATGGCTAGGGCACCCTCGTGGAACGAGTGTTTCTACTCAATATTTGTGAACACTCCCGTAGCAGTCCATGTCTTCTGAATGTACTTGAGCGGAAACGCATTATCGTTGGTTAACGTTGTTTCATGTACCGAAATATTCGCGTTCGTACGAGCGGGCAGTAGTGGTGTAAATGTTCATACTTAGCACGCAAGAAGACTTGCTTTCAAAAGTGCTTGGATTCGATTCACGGTTAACATATCCTGATTTCGATTTTTTCATATTTTCCTCTTAATCGCTCTAAGCGAATGCTAAAATAATTCCTAACTAAAGGCCATGGCCGATTCGTTTCCCTTTTACTGTCCTTCCGAGCGAACAGTTGTCTCTTATTACCTCGCTGCACACTATAAATTGGGATCAGCGAATATTTACTGATACCTGTGCTTTTTCTCTGATTCCTGATGTGGCAGTTGCAACAATTTAAAATTGATCAAAACCACCGTTAATTAAGTGCTTCCTACTGGCAGTGTACCGATGAGACGCTAAGTTCTACTTATCTAGCTATCTCAGCAAGCAAGCGTGTGTTTTCCGAATTCAGTGAGCGCTGGTTTTGCCTTTACATAACCGCTCTCAAATTCAATGCAAACGTATGTAAGTAGGCAACCTCGATCACAGTTATTGAAGTGGTTGTTCATGCAATATCACTTGTTTTTATTTTTCATCGCAGCGACTCTGACTGCTGCAGCCCTGGAAGGAAACCACGCGGTCAGCCGGCGCCCGCCGCGTTGTGACGAGACTCCTATGACCAACCAGGTTTCTCTCCCGAGTTCTGGCAGCTTCCTCGTGTGTCGTCCGTCCACGGAACCCGGCTGTCCTCTAGCCTGGAAGGCGCCGTCACCTTTCACTGCTCTTGCTTACGTAGCTTACAAACATAGAGGCGGCTTTTACACAAGTCCGCATTTGCCGCGCAAACAATCTCGGTGGTCTCTCGAGGTGAAGACTGGCCATGTCCCTGTGACGTTCATTGCAGTCTAATAGCTAGAGGCGTATTGATTCTAGTTCAGGTTGGACGTCAATAACGTATACTTAACTTCTCCTTATGTGATTAGACGAGAGCGGTTTTAACACACATTTGACGACTGCAACCAGTTATAAATAAGGAAATAAGTCGTGTGGGATATATGGCGCTACACGTTTGTACTGTTAGGTGTCAATGACTATTCGGCTTCAGCCGATACACGCATAGAACTGTGAAGTCTAGGTTGTTGCCAGATGAATACGTGCGTCTACCAATAGCCAGAGACGTGAAAAATTCTCGTTTTCTTTTATGCGCAAATCTAGAATTCCAACAACTATTGGTTTGTATCACGTTCACAATTGGCCGTTGACTTACTCGATACTTCCTGGAAGTAGCTGAGCCAATAATAAAACTGTAGCTGAATATGGGCCCATTTCACAGTGTCAGCGAGCAGCTAATAAACAACTGCTGTCTGCACGATTTCACATTAGAGGCTAGCTTACAGATCATTAAAACCGCGAATTTTTCAGGTCTCTACCAATAGCACATTGGAACAGTGTTACTAAATTGAAAACTTAGTCAATAATAATGATTTAGTTGCCGTGTAACACATGACATCAAAAACTTGTCAAATGCATGCACATATTTACAAAGAGCCCATAAGGCTGCAGTTTCGGGCGTTGTAAAGAACTAAACTTAGGTTAATTCAACTACAGGCTAGAAAGAAATGTGTTTTCCAATGGGACAGTTTGGTACAGGGAAAATTTCTGCCGCTAGTTTCACTGCTATCGCTAAGGGACCAGAAAAATACGAAACTGTAGTAAAATTAAATTTAAAGAGTCTTTGAAATGACAGAAGTCATTTACCTAAATTTTAAATTGAAAATAAACAAATTTCGCGTTTTAAATTATCAACTTTATGTAACATAAAATTCAGGAAAGCTCTGTAATTGGTCAGTTTGCACATATTACAGACACCAGCGCTCAAGCGGCAGACATTTTCCATGTGACAAACTTTTAACATTGATTTTTCTAACCTGTTGTATGTTTCCAGTTGTACTTGTATGGGTTCAACGCCCACTCACGCCTCGGAACCAATGAGCGACGCTCGCTCTGCTTAATTTTACTGGAAGTAACTGTTCACAAATCTGAACAACGATTCCAGTGACTAATGACTTTTTACACAAATGCGAGACTACTTTCATTGGTTGTTGGTTTTATGGTGTACACAGTCGAAATCATGAGTAAATTTTCTGTGCAGTGCGTCTTCTTTACAGGATCGTAAAAAAATCGGTGTCCTTTTTATGTAGTTCTGTTGAATAAACGGTATTCCCAACGAAAATGAACGATGTTCTCTACATTAAATTGTATATTTATTGCTAAAAATACAAGTACTAACTAAATCATGGCGCAATTTAATTATTATAGACTTTCAGTTCAGCGACATGGTTCCAGCAGTATATTTGATTGCTGTCCTTATTTTCAAATCATGGCACGATTTCGAGTACATAAATTGTTCTCTTTGTAAACCATTTGAGTCCTCTGTGTAAGATTTTTTTTGCATAAAAACCTACAACATCATGTTTTATGTACAATTTCCTGGCGGCAAGGTTTCGCAAGATAACAATTTGATGGTTTTTTTTATAGATTTGTGGGTGAAGTGTTTTGATCTAGAGAATAAATTATTTGTCATCGCTCTCCCCAAACTCGCATAAATTTAGTTCTCTTTTGCAATGCCACCCTCCACAAGTTGCCACTGTCCACTCAGAATCGTTTCCTCTGCTCTCCACCTACTTTAAGATCGATTGCATTTTATTACGAACGTGTGAAATATTTTCAAACCATCGATTTCTTCATATATATGTATGAGCTTGTACAGTCTTTGTGTTTGGAGGTAGTCGATAGTTTAAAGAATTTGACGTCTAGCAGTACGGCCATATCAACGCGATTTCAGAATGTCAGGGGAAACCTTTTCCCGAAAAGTCTGCTTACTGATCCTGAACGATGCGTTTTTGCATACCTAAGATAAAAATATCTGCAGAAATTCTTCCTGAAATTCTGAACGATTTTGTACTTATCTTAGTAAATTTCTGAGACTTCAGAATAGATTTCATCAGGGCCATAAACGGATTCACCAATCTCGTTGTATTTTGTTATGTTATTTGGCTTATAGGTCTCAAAATCCATAAATATTCGATATCAGCTCGTTTGAGAGAAGTACCCGCCCGACATACCTATTTTGTTGAGAAAGCATGTGATGTGTTGTCGCGCAGACAGTATATTGTTTTTAACTGTCGCAAAATAGAAAGACATAGAGAATTCGGTCAGCTTCTATACACGTCCTTATTCGTAAACATCCTTTATATTGCGCTACAATAAAATTACAAATTTACACGTAACAATACACCACCAAAGAAATACCTTTCAGCGACACTGTTATAGCGCCGTATCTTCTCAAGTACCGCATTGATCCCGTTTAACCAGTAGTCTTTAACTTGTTTAATGCTTATTTATATTTCTCGCGCTCTAAAAGAAGAAAGTTAAGAAAGTTTACCATGCAGATTCCGTAATTTACAGTTGCTATTCAAGCTAATTTTGTTTGATGGCTTATAATACTTAATTTCAGTTAAGTGGAAACGGTGTTGAAAACGATTAGAAAATTAGCAGGGCAGGTTCTGTTGGTTAAACGATTAACACATCATGCGCCTGAGATTGCTGATTAAAATTCGATGAGGGAATATGTGCATTTTGTCAACAAGCTTCGCTTAGTGTGTGTCAGTTATCTATAACAGATTACGTGAAATTCGTCTGGCATGTTTTGTTAGCAAGTCCCACACTCCCACAAATAAAATTAGCACATTATTTATTGAGAAAAATTTAACGTTACATTTAAATGTTACATCATAGTATTTCTGTCAAGAAATGACGTGTCTGTAATTACATTCGCAGTGATCTGACTAACAGCGTAAGGATAATAAAATAAAATAGTCGCTAAAAAGTAATATTTGAGTAGAACTTCAACGATAGTGCGTAATTTTATCAGTATAGTCACTCTGTTTTCTGATTGAAATGTAAGTGTCATTTTCCTCACATTTGAGTTTCAAACTTAACTTATAGGCAACATTTAGTTCATATAATGTGAGAACTATACTTTTGACACTTATGTTCACATTTCTTTTTACAGCTCTTGCCACGGAACAAGCAGTGTTTTCCTCTTTTGTGTTAGGCCTACTATATGCATACATTTAATATGTATTGTTATTTTGGGTTCCTTTCCATGTTTTTAGTTAATACGCCACCAGTATCAGAAAGTTAACTGTCCACTGTAAAATACATTTATAAACTGGCCTATGTGTTGTTTACTTTAAAAATTGAAATTTTAGTTATGCAAGCATGCTCAAATACTAAATTTGCGTACATTGGATTGTCAATATTTGAGTGGTAAGTTGCCTGATGTTTTAATATTAAGCGTAATGATTTGTATAAAGGTTTTTAATTGCGTCCTGTGTGGTGATAGGTGCGTTGCTCACGCCAAAAAAAGACTTCACTATTTAATAAAGTAAATAATTTTATTTGTAGGGAACTTCAATAGTTTACTCTGAATGGCACTTTGAGTGTAGCTGTACACATTGTTTTTTTAATGTTGGTAACATATATTACCCGGTCATTAAACATTTTGGTGTTTGGGAAGCGTGTGTTTCTCAACTTGTTGTACTTCATTTATATTATTTGAAATTCCTCAAGTGCCCGACAAGTCGTGCTTATTTCATGAAGGTATGCGTATTCAAATTCAGAAAGCCACGACCGTTACAAAGAAGCAGGGATTCCGCGTAACATTATACGGGCAGCCTGAAAAGACTTCTTGGAGTCGCTGACCTGGATACTATCCAGCGATACTCTCCAGTGCCAGGCGCTGTGCTTTACGGAACTAGGCGTTCAGTAAGGCATTCTAGAACTATTTGTTTTATCACGCTCTTATTCTTTCACATCTTCCTTTCTCTTACGTACATTTCGCCTTATTTTGTTGATGCGTTTTCAAGGTAAACGTTTCACAGGTAAATGAAAATTATAATATCTGAATTATGTCAGTGAACCCAGCCGTCGAAACTGACTCACGGAGTTAGCAAACAAGAAATTTATGAAAACGCAATCAACAGTTCCTTAACAAGTTTTTTTATTCTAAAAAGAGCTGGCCCATTATTGATAATCGAGCCGTAGGAAATTCAAATTCATTATTTTAATTTAACTATTTTAATTTCGGGTTAGTTTTCACAATTATAGGAAGAAAAACATTTCGCCAAACCATGTTTATGCAATCCTGATTTAGTTATGTTTTACATAGTTTAAACATTCAGGATTAGAGCTCTTTGAAACGCAGTATAAGATGGACAGGAACTTAAAATTGGGATGTAGTATAAAAATTCCATCAGAACATCTGGGTCGTTATTTGTACAAGTGTGATATCGCAGTAGGGACTAGAAAATACTATTCGTTCGGAAATTCTCATTGCTATTTTTCTTTAGCACCTCAGAAATATTTTCGACGTTTATAATATCTGAGTATATTTTTAATGGCTGCAATTAAAATTTTGTGTAATTCCAGTGAGCCATTATGTGTATTCCAGAACCTAAGGATGTGACTTGCATTGTAACATTTTGAAATGCTTATTAAGACGTAGATGTAACATAGTTGCACCAAACCAGTATAAAAATGATATCACTATGTAAAAATATACGTATTTTTTAGTTTATATTGTAAAGTTTGATTATACGCTTGATTTTTTGTAGGCTAACAGAGTAACCTGAACGACAGTGCCGGCGATTGCGTTATGAAACTTCAGGAAGGGACAGAGGAAGAAGGGAATAAGTTAAAAATTGATGTGGGGAATGGCAAGGATTTGGCATTTAGTTCAGCAGAATTGTCGTTTAATAGGCTACTGCTGTTCATTAGGTATTGGGACGTCACCAGGCCCCCCCCCCCCAAATTTTGTAGTTTTTAAGATTTTTTAAGATTAAGATTTCCTTCAGTTGTATATTAAATATTTTGATGCAGAAACTCTTTAAATAGCAGCATTTTGCATCTTAAGATATAAAATTTCCCGGTGGAGGACTCCTACACACCCATTTATTACGTAGGTTATATGTACACTTTCTCTATCAGTGACGTCCCCCCCCCCCAAAAAAAAAATCAAATGCTTACGACGCCGATGGACGTCACATATACCTTTAGTGGTTTAACAGAATATATGTGAGCAAAGTTGACATAATAATTTTGAAAATTTCTTAGTTTCCAAACGCTGAATTTATATAATTAATGCAATTTGAAGTTCTGCTTTCTCCAATCGCCGCTAGTTTATGAAGGTGTATGCTTTACTCGTTTAGTTTTTATTATGCTTTACGTCGCGTTGATAGCGGTGCCATTGTAGATGGTTTCGCATAAATTTACACAAGGGACGAGAATTCCGAAAGGAATTGGCCACGGTATACATCAAGGAATAATTCGAACAATCGCAGGAGCTATTTTGGGAAACAATGGAAAATCGAAATCAGTGTGTCTGGAAGTGGGAATAGATCCATGGCCTTTCCGAATGTAAAATTTATTTTTACTATCGTAGTGTGACATATGTAGATTGAAAGTATGCATTTTAATTGCAGAATGATTATAATTTATTCCAATGTGGAATTTTCAAGGTTTTGCTGCGGATACTTAGAATGATATAATATAAATGTAGAACCGAAATAGCTAGGACAATTAAAACTAATTTTTGTACGTATGTAGATGTGAGCACTTTGCCAAGTGATATCAAGGAGATGCTCACGCAGCATTAAACATATAAATATGGCGAATACAATATTATTCAACTGAAAGTTTCATAGGCCGATACGGTGGCAAATTCTTAAAATTAAGTAATTATTTAGGTAGTCACAATGGCGATCAGTAAATCAATCGGACATTAAAAATTGAGATAGAAAATTTTATTGGCATAATGGTTTAATTTTCTGATTAATTTTAAACGCATTTTTTGCAGTAGCACTGTAAGTAGCTGAAATGCACTTGTAACAAAATAATTTTACCGGAAATGGCGTTATAAAAGTGAATTGCGACAAGCCTCGAGAAATAACCCTTTTAAAACTGGATTACTTACAAAATGAATTCAAACTAAGCAGTTATATATTTTTTACGACACTACCATATTCTAAAAGCGACTTTGCAGGTATGAAATTCAAGTAAAGCGGGTCTATAACTGGACCTGCATCTGTGGAAAATAGTTTCAAATACCTCTCGCCGTCATTAGATAATTGGGTTGCTCAGACCTCCTGAGTATCTTGTGTTGCGTACATGTAAGGCTTCACACTTTCTGCGTTCATTTTCACGTAAACGGTTCACTTGAAAGTGCTATGACAAGGCGACCATTTTTGTTTATTGGGGACTCGTACTACAAACTGTGTCATTTAGTATCAAAAATAAAAATAATTCTACGCCAAACAAAGCTTGACCAACCCCATTAGGCCTATATACTGAAGGTGGAAGGTATTCGAAATAATTTTATCCACAGGATACTGATCTAATTATTACTAAACCGCACTAGAATATTCATTATTTATCTTCTTTACTTTTGTTTTTCTTAAATATTTGATTTCGGTGTCAATTTTAAAACGCAAATTTCTCCCATAATATTTGTGCTAGCCATACATGTTCATTACATAACTTTGCCTCATAATTTACAAGGAATCATTTCGCAAAGTTTGTAACATAATTTCGTGAACATCGGATTTTGATCGGAATTTGAAATAGTTAACCAGCTTTTGTACAGTAGGACTATCTTGAAAAACTTTCCGCGCACGCGTGTGTGTCTGTATACACAGGCTGTTATATTCCAAAGTATTCGAACACATCAGCCAAAGTTAAAACGAAGCTTAACACTGTCGTATAAAAGGGAAAAATATCACTTGTTTTAGGGCCAAAACACGTAGAAAGGGAATAGTTGTAGAAGGGGGGGGGGGGGGTGGCGTGCGAGGACACATCTCTGAGTTGTCTGTTGAACCATTAGACTGGCATATGCAGGTGAATAACCAGCCAGTAGTGTTAAAAGATGCGAGGAACGAATTTTCCAGCAATATGACTTCAATAATAGGAATATGCTCTTACTGTTTGGTCTAATATCGCCCCTTCCCCCCTTGAACCGCAGGCACGACCTCTCGCCTCCCACCAAGACGATCCGGGTTCGGTTCCCGGCGGGGTCGGTCCCCGGATTTTCGCATGTGGGAATTGTGCCGGACGATGCCTCTGGCCGGTGGGTTTTCTCGGGGATCTCCCGTTTCCCCCGATCCATTCATTCCGGCGCTGCTCCATACTCACCACACGTCACCCCTCAACAGCGCTTAAGACCTCGATGTTAAGCCGTGACCAAAATCTCTCTCACTCACTCGCCACTTGTTCAAACATATGAGATGTTTTGAAGACTGCAAGTCACAAAGATGTTCTCTACGTACGAAATGTTAGCACTAGTCGTAAATCTGAAAACAGTGTTATTATTAGGGCCACGAACTTTTCGCGAAAATAATTTTGCCCCAATTTCTTTCAGTGCCTTACGTGTACACCTGTACGTTGTGCTCCATGTTTATTGGCATTGCGTCTTTGTGAAGTAATGTATCTCGTTTGAATGCGCCAATTACCTAACAACACACGTCTGTGATTTGCAGGTAGAACTGCAAGACACGTGAGTGTTAAAACACCCGATCACTTACTGTAAAGCAGAACTGCACATGTGTACGTAAAGCTAAGGTTAATTCTACTACAGGTTAGAAAGAAAATACGTCCTTTCTTATGGGAGAGCTTGGCACAGGGAAAATTTCTGCCACTAGTTTCGCTTCGATCGCTAAGAGACCAGATAAGTACGAAACCGTAGTAAAATAAAATTTAAATAAACTTGGAAATTACATTTGTCACTTAATTTAATTTTAAAGTGAAAAGAAACTAATTTCGCGTTTTAAATTATCAACTTAATAAATCTTAAAATTCATGAAAGCTCTGTGATTGGTCAGTTTGGTGCACTAGCGATACCAGCGCTCAAGTGGCAGAAATTTTCCCTGTACCAAACTTATAACATTGATCTTTCTAACCTGTAGTATAATTAACCTTAGTAAAGCACTGCAACAAACGGGGCAAAATTCTTTTCGCGAAATGTTCGGTGGCCCTAGTTATTTCTAGAGACCTGAAAAATTCGCGTTTCCCCTCAGTCACAAGCTAGAACTCCAGGAACTGTAAGTTCGTGTCACTTTCACAATTGGCCTTTGTCTTATTTGTAGAGGCACGATTATTTCGCGTATTGATTCTAGGTCAGGCTGAACGTCAATAACGTATACTTCACTCCTCCTTCTGCGATTAGACGAGAGCGGAATTAACACACATTTGACGACTGCAACCAGTTATAAGTAAGTAGAGCCCACGATTTTTGGTGAAAAGAATTCTGCAACAGTTAGTTTCAATACCGTATGTGCACAAATGCAGCTCTGCTTCTTGAGTATTGGCAGAATGTAGGCGTGGCTCATTTGACTAGTGCCAGCAGGGACAAGGTTACTGCGACACCACACGTCTGTGATTTGCGGGTAAAACCCCGAGAAGCTGAGAATTTAAAACAGCCAATCGCTGACCACGGAGCAGACCTGCATATGTGCACATAAGGCATTGAAACAAATTGTTGCAGAATTCTTTTCACCAAAAATCGTGGGCTCTATAAATAAGGAAACAATTCGTGTGGGATATGACGCGCTACACCTTTGTACTGTTAGACGCCAGTGGATATTCGGCTTCAACCGGTACACATATAGAACTGAGAAGTCTAGGCTGTTGCCTGGTGAATACGCGAAATACTCGTGCCTCTACTTATTTGACACCTCGTGTAAGTCTCTGAGTCAATAACAAAAATGTGACTAAATGCAGGCCCATCTCACTGTGTCAGCGAGCAGCTAATGAAGAGCTGCTGTGGCATTGAGTACGCATATATTCTTTGAGGCTAGCCTGCAGGTCAGCGAATCCGCGAAATTGACGAGTATTTCGCGTATTCATCTGACAACAGCCTAGACTTCTCAGTTCTATACGTGTACCTGCTGAAGCCGAATATCCATTAGCTTCTAACAGTACAAACGTGATGGCACGTGATATCTCCACGACTTTTTCCTTATTTATAACTGGCATGCAGTCGTCAAATGTGTGTTAAAGCTACTCTCGTCTAATCACAGGAGGAGGAGTGATTACTGATTATACGTCATTGACGTTCAACCTGACCTAGAATCAGTACGCGAAATAATCGTGCCTCTAGTTATTACTTAATGTAACACATAGTAAGTTGTGTTTGCAAATGTAGAGGTGAGGGCGTCGTGGCAGCAGCGAGTATGTGCTGGGGAGCGCGGGCGGACGGGGGCGGCATGGCAGTCAGTAAATCGGTCAAGCGTGCAAGTAGCTGCAGTGGCCGAGGAGTCGCTTGGTCAGTGAACCAGCCAGTCTGCGCTGGCAACAGCTTCCCTTGATGTTGCTCTCACTCTCTCGTCGGCGACCGTGTCTTGTCTTCAGCCCTGACCGTGAACTCCTGCCCGCCTGCCTGCTTGCCTCTCCTATCCCCGCCAAGCCAACACATCAATGCGGAAGTGGGGAACCCCCCTCCCTGTCCGCCCATAACACTCTGCCTCCTCACGCCCCCACCTGGTCCCCTACCCATAGTCGAGCGGTGATGTGCTGCCCCCTCCCCACTCCAACATTGAAGTTCTCCGTCTACCGCTCGCGCTAAACCAATGATGACTGCTAACTTACCAGGGTTGCCAATTTCCACAAAAATAAGAGACTATTCGCGCCAGGTACATAATACCAACCAAAATATCGCTGTCGAAAAGTTTTGTCATTAAGTCAGTTCCAGTTATTGAAAACCTTAGGTAAATTTTCACGTCAGTTAACGTTGGCGTAATCAGTAATTTCTTACTGCCTCAGTCGAGCAAATAGGAATACAAATTCTACCAGACAAAGCACACAGTAATATTTGCATTAGCTTCGTAACTCTGTTTATGCGAATTTCAAATATGTTGCTAGAAATTGTTGCATGTTTTTAGTGAAAGGTTCTTTTATTTGTAACAATCCAAAAGTGGTACTCATCACGATATCCACATACTTTATATATAATTCCCTTCTGGTAGATCCTTTTAAAACATAATTTTATTACGAGATTTTCGTTTTAAATATATGGCAGTGAAAACCTCTAGAATGAATTAGTATTTCCTTTCAATAAAATGTGTGTTACAAGTAGTCCAGCATTACGTATTTAAAATTTTCGAACTCCCGAGGATGGTAAAAATACGGAGACGCAACATATGTTATTGGTACTTGACACAACTCTTAGCAGCTGTTGCATTTGCATTTACGAACTTCCAATCAACAACCAGGGACGTAGGAGTGTCTTTTTCGCATAACTTCACCGTTTGGAAAATATAGCGGCGAATCTGTGTCACGTCTGAAAAGGTAAGTAAAATTTTGGCCTTAGTTCATTCATTGTTTGGTATGTGACACAATCAGAAAGTTTTAAATTGCTGTTAAAAAAAAAAGCTATTCTACAAGATATTTAATATACTTAGATGCTTTATATCTACACAAATTATAAATGTGAGATTATTGAGCATGTCTCTCTTAGAACGCTGATTCGACACTTTGTTAGTTCCAGTTATACTATATTTAAGTTATATAAGTTTGGATTAAATTCAACAGCAACTTACGGGCAATAATTTGCAATATTTTGAGATTTGTGTCACTATACAAGACAAACTTTGCCGTACAAATGTTGAAATGGACATCTCAGGTTCATTTAAAGCTAAAAATGTCTTGCATAGCGCGACAAATCACGAAATATTAAAAATTATTGCCCATAAGTTGCTGTCAAAATTATCCAAACTTACATGAAACAAAGTATATTATAACGGCACTGGTGTTTTAAGTTCTTACACAGGTTTCTTTCACCACAAAATATAATATTTATCCGGTCCTTGCCTATATCGAAGTCTATGCGCGAGCAGTGATAGGGATATATATATATATATATATATATATATATATATATATATATATATATATATATATATATGCCTACATGTTAAATTATATTCGGCGTGGCTCAGTACTTGTCGAACCTAACAGATATGCCACCACAGATTGTTTGTTCATCTCTGTGACACCTATGATTTAGGATATTTTAGGGCGTTTTGAGAGAGACACTTTGGTCAGCGCGTAACATCAGGGTCTTCAGCGCTTGCGAGGAGTGACATGAGGCGAGTGTGGAGCAGCGCCGGATTGAAAGGGCGGGGGAAACGGGATATCCCCGAGAAAGCCCGCTGACCAACGGCATCGCCCGCCGACACGATTCCCACATGCAAAATCCGGGGACCGACTCCGATGGGAATCGAACCCGGATCGCCTTGGTGGGAGGCGAATGTTCTTATCGTTCAGCCACCACGGCCCCATTTAGGGAGTTTTTAAATACCCTGATAATTGTGAACCAATAATTATGTTCATCATCAAAAAACAATAGAATTCATAATTTCATCAATTTTGTTTCAACATTATTTTGCCTGTAGCAATATTCTCTTCTTTTCATTGCAAAAAAAAAATAGGGTTTTCATTCAAAAAAAGACTGTAATAAAACATATAAATCCCTGATCCACTTCGCTACACAGTTGTCAAGTAGACAGCGCCCTTAATATTTGTTGCGTTAATGACAGTATAACAATCTTGAAGTCAGAACTGAAAGTTGAGCTACTTGGCGTGAAATGTTTCTTGTACAACTGTGTATAGATAGACACGAGGCGCAACAATCACACGTTGCATGTGATGTAATTTTTTGCTGGCAACGTATTGTGATTGCTCGAGACATTGTGTCGTGTCCGGTGGTGAGGCTAGCGAGATTGAAGTGTAACAAGGACGTATTGAATGAACACAGTTCCTTCACGGTTGATGAAACGTGTTTGATATATGTGCTCTGCTCTTTGACGTGCTCGTTTTCCACGTCTAAAATAAGCTTTGCTGCGGACCTGAAGAGTAGAATTCAGTGCGCTGAACAAGTGACGTTGCGATACTTTTATAAACGCAATTATATTACTTTGCATCGAATCGCGTTCTGATATGCGTGAAGGAAACAGGCTTGTCATCGCTCTTTAAACGACAAAAACGTCGCTCTTTAAAAGGAAATTAAGGAATAGCTTTTGTTTCGCAGACATTATTCTTGTAACTACTTTACCGTAATACGATAAACTAACAGTTATCACGTAACGGCACATTAACAACACACAAGGAAATAGTCTACTTTATGTATAAATATAAATTGCTGAAGATGGTTTTTCGTCGACTTACACTGAAAGTACTATGAGTTCGAATCTCGTGCAGAATATGGACGTAAACTATTCGTTTGTTATGTGCGCGGCATCTATTTAGGGCGTTGGTACAAAGTGAAATCCCTGGGAAATTTGTAATAATGAACGTTTAATTAGCGTAACGAGGTTCGAGATGGTTTAGTAAGATAAAATAAATTTGCTAATACTTATTTTTTAACTGAAAATAAGTATATAAAGTTTTCATTGTCAAACTATAAACGTCAGAAATTGTACAACAATTTTCCTTATTTAAATCGTGTGGTAGTACATACATTTACGGTATTTGAATGAGAAAAAAAGACAATTCCTAAAAATATATATTACATTTTTTAATAACTTAGAAACAAGTTTTCTTTATTTGAAAAATCTGTGTGTGTAGCCAACTTCATTGTTTGTATGATCTCAAATAATTTTTTTTTTTTTTGCTGGAACCAAATAATTTTGTTGCCTTATTTTGTCCCGAAATTGATACATGTGCTTTGTTGAAACTCATAAATGTTTAGTTTGCTAGTTTCGTTATGGATCATAAAAATCTGCAGTTCTGAGTATTGCATCTTTGTCGTTTGAGATTTCATTCAGTCATTTCCAGACTTTACCTCTGGAGAAATTGGCAGGAAATTATGCAATTTAGTTAAGCATAGTTTGCACGATGCCTACCACTTATACATTTTTTCCTCGTGTTAATTTTCGTAGCAATGTTTTCCTTTTTTCAGTGCAGAAATTGGTTTCCGTCCGAAAGCAGTATCGTGAAAAGTGACTGATCCACTGAATATATTTTATCATGTAAATTCCTATCACAATTCAGGCCAGGGCTCCGAGGTAACACCTTTACTTTCCTAGATTTAAATGGCGTTGCATTAGTAATTACTATTTCTATGCATAAAATGTAGTATGGTCGCATGATATTCGTATTGAATAAAATATCTGTCCTAACAAAATGAGTGATTCTACATGAGACTGCAGACATCCGCTAAGACAGGATTACTCAAATTCAGTTACAACGAGTGAAAACCGGCAAAGAAAAATCCACATGCTCTTCAGTTTCTCTGTAACCTTATGATATGTAGAAAATGTTTGCTTCAAAGGATATCTCGTGAGAAATGCACGTTACCAAATGTAATTCAAAATGCTAGAAAATTCTATTTCCAAACGGGCAGTAAATTTTTAAGTACTGTATTTGGCAACCAATGCACGCAAAAAAAAACATAGTTGGAAAATGCTTTTTAACGAAATTTCTGAACAAATATGGCCTGTTCCTACAGTTATGTGTTTCTGCTGATTTATGTGACGCTGAATTAATTTTGTACCTCTTATTTCGGCGCAACATAATGTGCTAAAGAAGTGCGTCACTCCGACCAAATATTTCCTCGTAAAGATGGTAAAATATTCTACCTGGGTTGCCTATTTTTACTGTCTAGTATTGACTTGCAAAATCCTGTAGATGCAGACACGCTTTCGCAGTTAATTATAATTCGATGCTGTCATCAAGCTGGGCGTAGTAGACTGTTAACAAGTGTGCTTACGGCTTGGAGATCTATTCTGGTTCAGATTTTATCGTTAGTGTGTGGGTCAAAGTTAGCTAAATAAAAATCGTCCTGTTACCCGCAGATAGCCGAATTCGCGTTATTAAGGTAAGATGTCTGCCGCCATCCGGTAGTTCATAAAATTGTTAGTTATAACCTGATTTCTAATTTAAGTGTTATCCATTTGGCCACGACAGTTATTACCGTGACGTACCAGGAAGATTAAATATAAGAAAAAACGTAAACAGTAATTCAGCTTATAAATCGTCACAAGGGAATTTTTTTTCTTCAAAAAATTTACTTCCTCCGTTTCACAATCTAAATTAATGGAACAATTCTAGTAAAGTCGTTCTTTTAACTGTCTACCATTAAAATTTTCTATCTCAAAATGTTCACACACACACTATTATATATGCATAAAATAAACTAAAGTTATTGCAAAATTTATGTAGTTCCAAGACGATGGCGGATGTTCCACCCTAGTGACAATTCGAAGCTGACTTTCAAGAATATTACAAAATGCACAATGTTAAGTAAATGAGGCTGGCTACATGTATTGAACCCAAACCAAGCTACTAACATGAAAGAGAATCATGCTCCTGATGGCCTAACACATGCGGGTACTTCACGTCTCCACCGGCGCTCAGAATCTAGCAGGGATCAGGTATAGGGCTCAGCCGGACAGCGGACGACAGACGATGGCTAGTGACCAGATACCCTATAGAAGCAGAGGGAATGAGGTTGCTGCCAAGGAATTCGATTGTTCATCGGCTCTAGTCTCTTTCTTCCCCCCTCATCATGTAGCCGCAGCGGCGAGGAAGGAGCATCCTGATTCTGCCCGGAACAAGAAGGAACGGTTTTGCGCTAGTATATTTCTTTTTAGTTGTGTTGTGTCTTTAAAGACGGGTCGAGGAGGGGGAGTTTGAAGTCTTCAGCGAGGGAAGGGGGCTTCACTACCTTACACTTCCCAGGGTCTGAGAGCAGCTAGCACATTCCAACATGAAAGTGATTACAGCCTGCCAGTTTTCGGTCTCGGCGAAGGAGGTGCTAGTGGGCAACAGCCGGGAGAATCCATCTTCCGTCCTTTCCCTTCTCTTCACTCCCGCTTCTATTATTTTCTTTTGTATGACGGATGAAACTGAAGAGGAGGTAAAAAACGTATCGCGAAAGTGGAGGAGAAAAAAAGGGAACCAAATTCAGGAATGTGCCTTTCCCATAGCAACAGACCTGCGCGGAGTGTTGGAGCTCAGCATTTGCTGTACCTGCAGTAGGTAGTGATTAGCTGACATCTAACGTTTGTCTTCGAATAAGATTCTGATTTTTTTTCCAAACTGTGAGCATAGCAATTACAGCCAATTCGTTAGAAGTCCGACGTTCCGTTTGATAGTCTCATGATTTCTAACTGTAGCGAACTGCCTTTTTAAATATTATCTTACGATACGTAAATCAACAGCCATGAAATGAAAACAGAGTTCTATAATGAAGTAAGGAAATAGTATTCCTCTGTCTAATGTGCGTAGTAAAATGAATTTTTATTAGTAGCATGCGTCCGAAGTAATTCAGTGGGTTTAACAGAAACGTTTGGCTTTTCAGCGAGCACAAAACAAGAATGGTTGTGTTTGCATGGACTGGCTAAACTTTGGGATATGGTATTCATCCCAGGAAGGTTACGCAGATTATGTAAACATCTCTTCTTCTTCGCTGAATAAGGAGGAATAGTTCTCAGATTTGAACATTTCTAGTGACAAAACATGTGTGTCTGTGAGTGGACGTGTGTGTATATACATACACACACGCAGGCTGTTTGGTAATTATAGGTACAAATAAAAGGGGTGTGTCGGTCGAGGACGATGAACCAAGAATATAATGCTAATAAACATAGTTCCGGGGGCCGATTAAATATCGCCTTTTATGGATGCAACGCAAAATTTGTGCCTACGTTGCACGTGGTTGCGCTGCATTGGAATTAAACACTCGTGTAGTGCCATAGAAAAAAACATTTAACTTGCTTTGCAATTGGGTTGCGCTGCGTCGCGTCGGTGCAAATAGCAGGTGGCGATATTTAATAGACTCCCTGGAAACCAACGGTTTTCCAAATATGATACATTACATGTTACGACAGTAACGCTATAATACCAGTGTTCCTGAGGATCAAAACATCAAAATGCTGTACATGTGGACGAAGACATTACAACAAGTGTTCGATTTGGGCGCCATTCATGTGAAGGCAGGCTTCAGCACGTCTTCGCATCGATGCTCCTACAAGTTCAAAAATTCCAGGTGTGTACCGAATGCAGTGGTAACCATCCACAGTGCGTTCCTGTAGTTTGTGAACACTATCAACAGGGCTGGCATACACCAAAGCTGTCGCCAGTGCATTGCCATTAGCTCGCCCATACATGAAGGGGATGTCATCCATTTCTTCCTTAGAAAACGTGTGTGGAACCATGACGACCTCGTCGAACACTACGCAACTACACTGCATTTGCTGTTGACTGTGGGTGCCTGGTACAGACGGCGGTAACAGTGTTGCAACATTACATTTGTTTGGACGTGTCCATACCATTGTAACGGGAAAACAGTCATTTTCCGGACATATTTATTACCATTATTTGCTTGTTTCATCGTCCTCGTCGACACACTCCTTTCGTTTGTACATATAATTACCAAACATTATATATATATATATATATATATATATATATATATATATATATAGAGAGAGAGAGAGAGAGAGAGAAAGCAGAAGGAAGAATCGGGACAATTTACAGCACATTATTGCTATGCGTAATTCTTAACGTATTTTCGTCTGAAGGAAAAAATGCTCGCTGCCAGAGTTTATAGCATGCATAATATTGTGTGTCTATGAAAGAACTTAAATGTAGGTATGTTCTCTGTTTCCCTAAAAACTCGATTCTTAATGCCAGTGAAACTCCGTTGTGAGAGTGAGTAGCATATAAATTGAATCCTTGAGTATTTAATTAAAATTTTTGACAGGCAGTTACCACCAGTTGGGGCCCTAAATAGTGTAGTGGTGAAACGATGTATTTGTTATTGTAGTAGTAAATACACGTTGACCTTCACATATAAATTACATAATTTTTCAACATAACACATGCAAAGTAACTGTGATTTTCAGTGATTTTGTTTCACTGTTCCACATCTTGTTTATACTCTTTGTCTTGTATTATGTGAGTGCACTTATTTGGCTTGCGCTAAATTGACGCTCTCTAATTACTTATTTACATGGACTAAAGGAAAGATATTCCGATATGCCGAGCTCTGAGTGTCATACAGGTTTAATGGCCCGAAGGCCAGCGCTCCCTCCATCTGTCCGCGCTCCACCCCTACTTGCAAAATACAGCACATGGCATACTTTTACTTCTCTCTTCACCTTGCCTCTTCCTTCTTCCGTCAAATATAATTAACTAGTCTTTCTACCTGTGTTCTCATAAATCGTGTTCTCACTATTCGGAATACGTCTCTGACTGTAGTTACCTCTAGAGTCTTTAACTGAGACTTTCCTTATGGGTCATTGGAAAATTTTTATCTTCATTATGCAAGGCATACCACTTATCAAATTCTTCAAACCTTTTGCCGGTCTTGTTGGCAAACTCGTTCCATATATTGTGTTATTAACTTCAGGCATGATATTTCCCATGTTTAATTCAAGGCCCTCACTCTCAATCCTATCTTTTAGCCAAGCTTTAATATCTTGAATATTTTGACAATCATTTATGACGTGTTCAATGGTGGTGTTAACACCACAGACTTGACAGAGTGGTGACGTCTGTAGCTTTTGTTCGTATAGTTTTGCCTTGAAGTTACCATGGCCAGTAGCCAATTGAGTACTGTAATGGGTCGTTGTTATGGACTTTCTTGCCATTCGATTTCTGAAGTTTGGTATAAGTTCATAAGTCCATCGTCCATTTTCGGCGTTGTCCCATCTCTCTTGCCACGCGTTCAGAGTGATTTCTCTTTTTTGAAGTTTATCTTGCAGCGTAGGTTTTCTGATCCTTGCTGTCATAGTAAGCCTTCCTCTTTCTTTTACCAATAAAGCTATTGGTATGATGCCTGCCAGCACCTATATAGTATCGATTGATGTTGTTCTATAAGCTCTGGTTTTCGCCAGTAGGGCAAATCTCTATGCTTTAAGTAGCCTTCTTTTAATATGGGTGTGATTGATTCTATGAAACCAAGTAGCTGCACATTGATTCAAAGACTTCATGATAGAACTTATTTAATGTCATGAAATTTAGACCTCAAGTTGTGTTGCCCATGACTAAGTTTTTGCAGGTCTAACACTGCCTTTTTACCTATGTAATCTGCATGGCGATGAAAACTTAATATATCATCTATGACTCCCAAACTTTTATACATACCATGTTTACTCACACTTACGTGTGGCTTTCTTTGTTCACGGTGCCTCTTAGCCTAGGCCATCCCGGCGCCCGGCCCCCATGGGCGAGGGGAGAGATCACGCTCTGCCACGCAGTGTACTTCAGCTAACAGTCTGTTGGAACCGCGCGAACCCTTTCGCGGAACGCAGAACTGCGCCTCCATGTCACCTACCAAAGGAAGACAGAAGCTAGCGAGAGA